>OFHV01000816.1:0-26538 GCA_900245895.1 Lacerta bilineata
AGAAATAAATTATATACACAAATCATACGATACTACATTGAACTTAAAGATTTACAGGAAAAAAAAACAAAAAAAGCAAAGGGAAAAGATAAGTTACACACACAACTCACATCCAATTACATAAAAAGAAAGAAATTACAAATAATAATAGGTAAATTAAAGATAAAGGTTAAAGATATAGATTAAAAGACTTCCCCTAAAGTTCTACTTTGTGTTCCTTATGGATACTCCTATCAATGCTGTTTATTTCATTTTTCCCAATTCACTGTAATTTAAAAAATTGCAGTCATTATCAGTACAAATTACTCATTTTGCAAAACATCTCTTGAAAATGAGATATTAACTGTGAAAAACGACATTTTTCTGAGGGCCTGTGCAGAAGAAGAATCATTTTGGAAGTTTGTGCCTAGACAAAAATTTCTAAATGCAGAAGATGCAGTGAAATTTTATACTCATGTTTTGGTTGTACTTATTTGTGTGAATCTGCATTTTTATATTTAAAAATGATGAAGAGTAAGCAATGTTCAAACATGACAGATGAGCACCTTAAGGATTCCCTGACATTGAACAGTTGGTTACCGAAATGGTGACACAGATGTCACACCAACAATCGATGAAGGCATGTTTTTTTACGAAATCTCGATAGGTAGATGCAACTTCCTCCCAAGAAATTTCTAAAAGTTTCTGTTGTCCCCTGTAAAAGTAGGACAGTGCTCCCCCCCAAAACCCCTCTCCTTCTCCCAACTTTGAGCCGAACCCCTAAAAAATGGGGCATTCCAAAAAGGTCAACAACTTTGAGCTGGACCCCCCCCCAAAAAACGGGGGTAGATCACTGCTAGATTTTAATTCTGAAAGTAGATCCCAGTCTCTTGGGAGTTGGCCACCCCTGGTATATCTTATCGCCAGAGTTTCTCCCATTGCTCTAGATAAATAGTTTGTCCAAGATCTTGAGAGCATTTAATCATAGTTTCTTTTACTTCTTCCTCAATCAGTTCCCAGTCCAATAACAGATTGTATGTTTTGGATAGCAATTTCTTGCTAATCTGTATCACTGTGACATTAAATTTCGAGTCTTCTTTTGTAAAGCTTTTATTTTGGTCTGAATTAAATATGCTTCTAAGTACTTCTAAGTACTCTCAGTACTAGGCTTTCACTTCAGACGCAATGAGGAAGGTGGTGGTACCATTTTCATCAGGCTTCAGGGAGATTTTGAGGACTGGTTGTCTTCTGGCTTTGAAGGCTGGCAAACTAAGGTCATGGTGTTTGCTAGGAGACACAGAACACACAGATGGGCAATGGATGACCAGATAATAGAGCAGGTCAAGGTCTTCAAATACCTGGGAATCGTCTTCCAGTCAACAGGGTCGTGGGTGGCACATCAAAAATATGCCAGTGAAAAAGCATCCCAAAGCGCTAAGATTCTGTCGCGCTTTTTCTATACAAAGGGAGGCAGGTATATCCCAGCAGCCTTAGAGGTATTCCAAGCAAAACCTCTGGCACAATTACTCTACGGGGCTCCAATTTGGACGGGGAATCAGTGTAGCATCCTGGAAACGGTCCAATCAAAATTTCTAAGACAGATCTTTGCCGTTCCACCATGCGCACCAAATGCAGCTCTACGTCTTGAGGCCAGCCTTCCATCTGTTGAGACACGGACTTGGCAAAGAACATTGAATTACTGGCTCCGTCTAAATCTAAATCCATCTGGGCTATTGCATCTAGTCACACGGGATGTACACAAAAGCTCATGGGAAAAGGCTGTACACCAAAAACTCCTCTCGTGTGGCTTGCATGCACAGCATTTACTCACAATGGGCCTATCCAAGGCAAAAAGCCTCATAAACCAGCGCCTGAAGAATATCGAACAGCAAAATAACCTGGCCATCATTAAGAAATTCAGTGCATGGTACATTCATCTTCCCCCCTCCTACCTGGACTCCCAGGCGGCATACCTGTCCAATTTAACTATTCCAAAATATAGACGAGCTTTTACGTTGGCCAGATTAGATATGCTACCTTCCGCTGTTCTTGAAGGCCGATTCTCAAAAACACCATTCCAGAATCGACTCTGCCCCTGTGGAGTCGGTAATGTGGAGACTGTATCACATGTACTCCTGTCTTGCCCCTTATATAAAGACCTGAGGGAAGAGATCGTCATGCCGCTTATACTCGCCATTCCAGGCCGCTCGCCCGAGGACATACTGTTTTTCCTCCTGGCAGACCAGAATACCCAGACAACGGAGAAGGTAGCCAGATTTGTCGAGAGGGCCATGAAATTGAGGGCTGCCAGCTGAATAATAGTGCCCCCTCATAATTAAGATCTCATTTATTCTTGTTTTAATTGTGCTGAATCCCGATTCAGCTCATTTTATTGGTTATATATGGTTTTTATCAGTATCTGTAATATGTGGGTTTTTTGTTTTTTTTTTGATGCAACGGCCTGTGGGCTATGCAAATAAATAAATAAAGTTTGAAAGTTTGAAGGCTGGTTTGGTTTCTTAACTGGGAATTTAATCACAGGATCAGGTGACCCCATTAATGAAACAATGAGAAAAGAAAAGAGAAATGGTTCTCTTTTCAAAAGGGGTGCTGCTGAAGTCTTCTTGAATCGGAAACAAGCCTTCTTCCTGCCCAGTAAGCCAGATCTCTGGCCTCACAACAATATCCCATCCATAGATGGTGTCATCCAGCCCCTGCTGTCTGTGCCAAACATGCACATACTTTCCTCCAAGAATACTCAAGGGGGCCATTTCCGCCCCCGCCCCATCTTATCCTGACAACTGCACTGCACATGACTGCACTGCTCATAAGGTTTCTTGAATCAGAGACCGGCCTCCTTCCTACCCAATGAGCTAGGTTCTTTTGAGTGCCAGAACAATTCTCCCCTGTTGAAAGAGAGCCGGTCTCACCCATCTCTTGCAGTGGAATTTCACTACCTTTTCCACCTCGTCCCTTAGCACCACCTCCCCCCACCTTCTCTTCCTTGCAGACCAGGGTCTAGATTTTAGGAGTTTGGCAGCAGCAAGCAAGCAGCTCATGTAGCCTTTTCATGCTAGGGCAGAATAAGGAGACTGAGTAACTGGGTTGCAGTGCTTTTATGCTCTGTATAGCTGCCGTGAATTTGGGAGTGCTGACAACTAAATTAGCTGCCATGCATATCTCATGAAGATGGAACCTACTGAGGAGGACAGCTTGGTCAAACGACCCTCCAAAACCTAGAGGTGCCCTTCTTGTGATTAAACCCACAAGTGAAAAGTGAAGAGCAAGCTTGAAATATATATGTTCAGGAGAGGGGAGCACTCGGTGGCATAGCAAGGTCAGGTGGTACCCGGTGCAAAAGAAATCTTGCCCCCCCCCCCGCGGTTGAAATTACTAAAAGAAGGAAAAATAAGACCATGAGTTCCCTGAAGTAAGAGTGGTATAAATCATAGTAACAGCAGTACAGAGAACTGAGGTACAGATTGCAGTGGAAGGGAGTGTCCTCCTGCTTGACCGGCTGCCCACACTAAGCCTCCCACAAAGCCAACTTGTGGATGTGTGTGTACACGTGTGTAGGGCATGGCAACATTTGGTGCCCACATGGAATCCATGGCAGCCATATTGCTAGAAGAGTCTAAGCAGGACGTTTATTTCTATGCATTTATAGACTGCTCTTCACCACCAAGTCTTCAGGCAGGTGACATACAGTTTAAAACAACAAGCAAATCACAGTGTGTAGCAACCCCAAACTATCCACTGAAGTGTCCAACAGCAGGCAAAACCAACAGGCAACGCTGCAGAGGGAGTGGTACACTGGACTCACATTCCACCCCAAGGCATGGGCAAAAAGATGTGCCTGGGCTAACCAACAAAATGCACACAATGATGGGGGTCAGACACATCTCAAGGGGGAGGGGGCATCCCACAGCCTAGCCATTTGGTAGCCTCTCTGCTTAAATGGGGGGGGGGGTCCCCAAGTGGTTGAAGCAAGAAAAGAATAAAGTGTGGTACATTTGTATCCCAAGACACCTCAATTCCTGGAAACCTCTGCAAAGGGAGGTTCCAAATCTCTTCATCAAAGCAAGAAACGAGGTGTGCCTTTCAATACTTAAGCCCAGTGCTATTTTTCTAGATGGCAATGGCACCCACTTGAGAGGTGCCAGAAGGTGAGTTCTGGCTGGGAATAAAACCACTTTCCAAATCGGGTGCCTCCATAACAAATGCAGAAATGTGTTGTTTTATTTCAAGGAACATTTTCCTGCTTAACTCTTTCCCCTGCGGTCAGTGTCCCTGGGCCCCTCAAAATCGCCACCTTGAGTATTTCCCAGGACCTTTCTTAAGAGATTTCTAAAGTGCGTAGCTTGCCTTGGTTTAAAGTTTTAAAGGGGCATGGGGGGTATAAGCAGAAAGACCACCCCCCAGTCACCTCATCAAAGTGTCAGCTTCCCCACCACCTTGCCCTGGCCCAGTGGACATGGGGGACTAGACTAGACTAGTCCCCTAAATGTTCTCCTGGCGCCCAGGGAGCTTCTGCAGGACTTAGGCAGTCACCTGGGAGAGGGAGAGGATCAGTCATGGTGGAGAGAAAGGAGGCTTTCTCAGAAACTACCCAGTAGTGTTGTGTGACCAAACGAGGCACACGTGTTGGAGGCCAAAGCCCTCATAGCCCCACGGAATTGGCTCCTATGCTCCACCCCCCAGAACCAGAGAACTGCGGAGCTGGAAGGGAGCCCAAGGGTCATTTAGTCCAACCCTCCGCAATGCAGGGGTCACAAGGAAAGCATCTGACAAAGATGGGTGCCCACCCTCTTTCCCCACTTGGAGTCCCCTTGTTAAGGAGCCCCCCCAAAGAGCCCTCTCCAGGGGGGGTTGGGGGTGCCTGAACCTCAGAGGTCTTGGGTCCCATGGCTTCCCCCACCCACCCACCTAGGGGACCCTCCCATTCATCTCTCAGCCCCTCAGCAGCCTCCTCTGCACACCCCAGAGCCTCCCCTTTGCCCTAAGGATTCAGTGCCCCAGAGGTCTCCCAAGACAAGAGGGAGAGAAGAGGAGATGGAGAGAGGGGCCCTTTCCAGGCCTCTAGGCAGCCGTCGCTCTTGTTCCCCTTAACCCTCATGTGGCCTCACCGCTCAGGGATTGCTGCCCAGGGAGAAAGTGGGCAAGGCAAATGCATTTCACTGATCTGCGATCTTGCAAGTAAAGTTGTCCCTATAAATGATCATCAGCAGCAACATAAAAGAAACGAGGCAAGCAGGGCAGAGATTAGCTGGAGGGGGCATGGGAAGGGGGGGGATTGGATAACCCGAAAACTATAGGGTCACGCGAATCGCCACCTATTCTAATTGATTGTGAAACCTTTACTGTGCCAGCTAGTAAAGTGGGCCAAGTGCAGTCCTCTGGGAGTTGAGCCCTATCGAAACTAGTGGATCTTACTTCCGTGTAAAGGTGCGCTCAGCTGGAGACAGGGATAACACCCGTCTCCCCTGCCTGCGGGAACAGAACTACCGGTAATTCAGCTACTAATTCAGACGGGGAGGTACTGACATGGCAGGATAAGACTTACTCTTACCACATTTGTGGATCTGGCTTTTCCTGTGTGCAGGAAGCTCTGCAGTTTTCTCACCCATTCTTTGTTGTAGCTGAATTAGTTCTGTTCCAGAACTTGGTGGTAGTTTTGTCAGGCAGGAGTGGGAGAGTGAGACCTGCTAGGTCGGTTGCTTTTCATTGTCTCTGTTCCAAGGAGGCGCCCCCTGTGACTCCCAAGTACCCCGAGCAACGCGCGCCACTCACCCCCCAACTCCCCAGAGCTGGGGGGGGGGAAGCTGCGCGGCTTTGCCGGCAAATCCGAGCAGCTTGTACACTCCCCTTCCTGTCTCCTCTATCCGGGAGCAGAGGCGACGGCGCCCGCGGGCAGGCAGGGCACAGAATGTCACCTCCCTAATGATGTCACCCGGGGTGGTCCGCCCCCCCCTTCCAACGCCCCTGGGAGCACTTTTGGGAGTCTTCTTTCTTGCAGACTAGGGGATCCGTTTTTGGGCACTCGGCAGCAGAAGGCCAGCACCTTGCATAACCTTTTCAACCTATGGCAGAATAAGGAGAAGGAACGTCTCCACCATCTTACTTATTTTTTCATTTGTGATTACATTGACACCCCATTTTTCCTGTAAGGATCTCAAGAGTGGTTTATGTTATCCTCCCTTCCTCATCCCATCCTCACAACAGAGGCAATGAGTACCCAAGGTCACCCATTAAGCTCCATGGGTGGGGGGCGGGATTTGAACCTGGGTCTCCCAGTCCTGGACCAGCCGTCAAACTCATGTTGCAAACACTTTGGGGCCCAGGAGCACACCTGCAAACCTGAGAAATTGAGCTGGGTGCTGCATAATGGAGAAGCACAGAAGAAAAGAGAAATGGTTCTCTCTCTTCCTCAGAAGGGATGTCCCTGAAATCTTCTTGAGCTGCTTCCTTCCTCCCCAGAGAGCCAGATTCTCTGACCTCACAGTTCCTCATGAAAACAGGCCATCTCTTACTTTGCAAATCGCGGTGGGTGGCATCCACCCCCGGTCAGTGGGTCGAACATAGATGACTCTATGGGAATTGACGGGAAGAATATATGGTGAAAAGGATTTTATAAGATTGAATTAAGTTTAATTTGTATATCTACACAAGATCAATTGCATAAGATTGTCTTTGTTTGCATAAGGTTATTGAGATTTGTTGATAACAAAGTATATTTTTTTATAATAAAAAAATAGATGACTCTTAATGTCACTGGTGTTACCTTCTCATCCTCCATAACCAGCACTTCCTCTGCCTCTCTCTCTCCTCCTTGTAGACCTGGGGATGGATTTTGGGTGTGTGATAGCAGGAGGTTGATTATTTTTAGAATTCCTGGTGGCAAAAAACAAACCCCATGGCTGATCCTCAATGTACCCACTAGAGGGCGCTTTTACGCAAGAGCTGACTCTCATAGCACTGTACAGTACTAGTTCCAATAGCAGTAAAAATAACAATAAACAAACCACCCAGTCTTGCTATATTGCAGTTTTGCAGCCTTATAAAGAAACCAAATATAAATGGTTAAAAGGAGGCTAATATAAATGGCTCAGTGAAGCCAAAGGAAGATACAGGGTTAAGATTATTCACCTTAGAAATACTGGGCATGTGTCAATTCATAGCTTCTTTTTGTGTTGTTGGTTTTTATTTTTTGCATTTTTCTACAATTAATACTTCCTCCCCACAATTATTTAATACCTTGCCTTCTTCTGTAATCTTGTTAGAAAACTGCAGCACACCCTTCTCTCTGATAGTGCAGAGGTCTCAATTATCCTATTTACTTACAGACTGGAGACAGTGAGGAGTATCCATAAAAGTTCCCCAAACCCTCCAGAGCAGATTTGGAGAGGACACAGGAGGAGCGCAGGAAAGGGGGGGGGAGTTCTGTTTCGCAAATGGAAATCCTCACGATGGCGGAGGCACACCATGGGATACAGAGGCGCCAAATTTCACCCAACATTTGGGGGGGACACATGACACCCCCACCTGGCCAGGCTGACTCGGCCCACCATCCCCCCTCACCCACCACCAGCCGCCTTTCCTTTGTGAAAGGGATGCCCATCCTCTGGTCTCCACCTGTCTATGTTCCTTTTCTTAGAATAATAAGAATTAGAATATGTTCTACCACCTGACTAACCTTTATTAATGCCCAGCAATGAAAGCCATTTCCCTCATATGTTTTATTTAACTTTTTCATTTGTATAGTTGTAAATTCTTAGAATGTATTTTGTACAGGCAGCCACTTAATTATGTCTGTACTTGATATTTGTATTTGATTCCTTTGCTATAGCTTGCAGCTGACACAAATGTGTATGACTAAATAGTACCAGGATTCAGTTCACTGGCTTGTTCTTTAATGTATGTTTTGTCTAGTGTTACACATTTTATATTTTCTGGAAAATTCTCAATAAAAATATTTTTATTAAAAAAACAAACACATTGTTTTATCACATGCAACGGTCCAGAACTTTTGTTCGCAACAGTTCAGAATGTGCAATTTACATTTGAGAATGTTTTGCCCAATACATTTCTTGAAATTATTCTAATGTCGGGTGCTAGTCCATGCTTTTTGTATGGTTTATTTCTATGGAGCATGGCTTCATTGACGCTGGCATAAATTTAACATAAAGTACACCCCTTATGAGCTATCTATGACCCTGATGCAAGCTCCTATCTAAGACGTGACCTGGCAGGAATAATTAGCATCCTGACTCTGATAGTTGCAGAAAAAAATCAGCATTCTAATCTCTGTGTTTCCCAGCAAAATTTAATTATCATTCTCCAAGAAGCAGGAACCAGACTTGGCACGGATAATGATCTTCCTTTAAAGGTACATTTATTTTCCTGGAACTGTATAGATAATGAGGTGGACTTAACAAAACTAAGTTCATGTCCTCTTCACTTCAAACCTATCCTATCGGTATCTGGCCAAACACAAAATGGTAAATGTGGAGGAATAAACAATAGTTCCAAGGACCTTAGTGTTACCTTATTCACTCACTCAGGAGGGTCCCTCTCGTCTCCAAGAGTTTTAGTTAGCTTCAAATGATACTTAAGCCCTAGATTTTCTATAGTTAGCTTACAGCTGCAATGGGACCCCCCTCTTTGCTCCCCAATGCTACATTACGCTGGACCACAGACCAAGGAACGTTTGAAGATGCTGTTGCCTTGCTGACATAGGATTCTGAAGGGTAGAGCTTGGCATAGATCTCTGATCCCTGACTTGGCATTCTGCTTGCTTCTGGATTAGGTATTTGCCTCCTCTTATTTTCTTCTCTTTTTAGTGTGGGTCTGTAGCATGTTTCTCCATTCGTTCTTCAGGCTTTCGGGTTGTTTTTTATTGCTTCAATTGGTTCCATCGATGGTCACCCCAGAAGTGAAACAGCTGGAGAAAAGGGACCCAAAACAGATCACAGGTAGAGCCAGCCCAAGACATCCAATTGTGCCCTCACCTCCCTCTGCTGCCCACACTTCTTCCCGTCCCCAACACACACTGCTGCAACTTCTCCAATTAGGCTGGCACTCACTATGCCTCCTCTTCCATTCATCACGCTATACCCAAAAATAAGGCACCCTACAATCATACCATTGGAGAACAACTGAGCGAGATTCCACCACACCAGTGCTGTCATGGCAAAAACTTAAAATTGGTTCACTTTTTGCCTCGCAAGGCAAAGCAGCAGCACTGATGTAGGTGATTGTGGGCAATGGAAAGTACCCCCATGAAGCCCCCAGGAGGCCAACCTCGTTCCAAGAGGAGCTTTATTCCTGTTGCAGTCTTGGAAGGTACAGAATGCAGTCTTCTCACGATCCCAGTATCACGACCACACCAGTTCACACAGGAGGAATCACATACAGAGGGGAAGCCTGGGAGGAAAGTCAGTTACACCTCTATGAACTATGGACATATTAGTCACCTCCCCACCACTTGAGATGCTGACTCATACTTCAGGATACCTACCTAATTAGAACGCTTTGTATGAATGCCAACAGCTGCCAGCCTCTCTCTTGGCACTTTGACCAATCTGGATCTCATGTATATTAATTTTTGTCCTTAAAATGCAAGAGAAAGGCATCCAGCCCCCTATGATTGCACCATACCAGAGGCAGACAAAATGAAATCTGGGTTTGGGAGTGGCAGGAGGTAGTGGAGTGCACACAATCCACTGCCCATCCCATTCACCACCTGAAGCAAAACTCACCTGGGCTCCTGTCAGGGCCAGCCCTGATCCAAGTGGAGAGTTGGAGCACTTTCAGAGAAGCAAACACTTCTGATGCTTTTAGGATGGAGGGTGAAAGAAAGCAACTACGTTGGAAAGCGGAATGCTATGAAATTATGAATTGATGTGGCTAGGGGTGTACTGTTTAGAACTCGGGGTCAGCCAATTAAAATGACAAGCAGTAGGGCAGATGAAAGGGAGTTAGAAAATTGTATTGAGGATGGGTCTATGTATCAACAGTGTGACCAAGAATAACAAAATTGATGCTCCATAGTCCAAAATAATATGAATGCCAGCTGCTTGATGCATGGGGAAGCTGTTTGTGCCCTGTCTGTGGGCTCCTAGAAGAATTTGAGTAGCCTTTGTGTCAGGATCCCATCCAACCTGAACCCTGGAGACATGTCTTGGGAGGAAGGTGCTTGGACTGTTGGGGAGAACTGTGATCCAGCTGAAGGCCTAAAGGAACCCACAGTGGTCCAAAGGGAGCCTGAAGAGCCCCATCTCAGTGATGGCTCACCTGGGCCCCCAAGAATCTCCCCCAATCCCATTCTGAGCCCTTGCCTTCTTCTCCAGTGCAGATTAAAGCATGATGTGCAGTGCATTCTTATGCACTTTTAACCCATCTTGCATGTTTTTTGAGGTTTGCACTGCAATGCTACAACCACCGACTTAGAAGCAAGTTGCATTGAGATGAATGGAGCTTACACCCCAGCAAATGGGTATAGGAGTAATACTGCAATCAGTTAAGCATATCTTGTTTTCTTTTTCATTAGCTTTCGGACAATCTGTGGCTTATGTATATTATTTTTAGAAAATATATGTGTGTGTGTGTGTAGTAAAAAATGGGAAGATGCTGCAACATGCCGATTTGGGCAGACGTGAAGGGAAATCTTCTAAAAATAATTCACAACATGGTCCCTAAAGGCTCGAGCACCATCTGGAGACATTTGGAAAAGAAGCAGCTTGGTAATGTAGGAGGTACCCAATCAGAATCAACATCAAAGAAAAATACATTTCTAATACTGCAGGGATGAAATTTCAAAGAGCCTCATATAGATTTTGAGCTCTTTTTTTTTTTTTAAAAAAAGTAATTAACCCAAGAGGCCTAATTGCATTGCTGAGGTACAGGCAAAGATTTTGAGTTCATGCTGCATGTGAAACGAGAGTGAAGATACAATGGGCATTATCCAGGCAAGTGAAGTGCTCTTAATCCCATAGATTTATTCAGGAGAGTTGAGCACATACTTAATCCTGAGCCCACTAAATAAGAAAGTACCATGGAATTTGATGGAACTTCCTTCTGTGGCTGCCTGAGAAAACATTAATAAGATCCAAATGAGGTGAGATAGGGCCATAGCTCAGTGGTAAGGCACCTGGTCTCAAATTCAATCCCTGGGGGAGGCTCCTGCCTGAAATCCTGCAGAGCTACTGCCACTTCTGAGCTAGATGGACCAATGGTCTGACTTGATTCAAAGTAGTTCCCTATGTTCCTATGCACAACTCTTCCACTGAAAGTCTATGGGGCTAAAAACCAATGAGCCACATATATATACAGTACACAGAAGCAGATTTCTGCATATTTAGCTGTAGCTGGGCGACAAACTGTGTGTGCAGTCGGTGGGTGTTTTGCATGTGGTTCTTTGCTTCAAGTCGAGCTGCCAGGGTTTTGTGCGGAGTGGACCACCCCCCGGCACCACTATTCCAGTAGGGTGCCATCACTGTGTGCCCCCCCAGACATGTGCCAGGCCCCCACAGGCGGTGCGTCACGCCCCCAGAACGTGCACCATGCCCCTGTGGGCGGCGCACCAGGCCCCTGGGCGCATGTCATGCCTCTGGGGAGCGCCAGCCATGTCCCTGCCTGCTCTCTGCCCCCGGTAGAAGAGCATGCAGCTTCACCGCTGTGCATGGGACCTTTTGCAAAAAGCATTTACCATTCCCAGTTCAGATGGGTTATCATGGCCCCATTGTTTCCATCAGGATCTTGCATGGTTTGGCTGCCCCAGATAGAGAAGTATATTTGTGTATTTTGCATTAGCAAAAATCAGTCAATCAGTAAATTAAAAAAGAAAAGAAGTCAAAGTTTCCTGCTTAAAGTTTAACATTGTATTTACTATACCACACTGGACACTGACTCACTGTGCATCCTTAAGCAAGTTGTTTAGACCTCCAGCCTTAAATCATCTTAGACAGGCTAACGATTTAATACGTTTTTAGCCTAGGAGGTTTGAGCTGATGGGAAAAACTGCATGGTAAAAGGGAATAAAAATTAGGGCCATTACAGATTTCCGATAACATCTCTGTAAGTCTGCACCTTGTGAACTAAACTGGCCTCTTTAGAAATAATAATAATATAAAAATGTTGTTATTTTTGAAGTGGGGTCTGAAGTTCAATACTAGCCGAGTAGCAGGATTGGCCTGGTTCGCCTGATACGATAAGCCAAACTATACTCACTGGGACCGTGCAAATCTACAAGCTCACAGATAAGAGTTCGTATATTCTGAAAGAAAGGAGAGGAAACACACACACACAAACACACACCGGGGCAGGTTACTACAGTTTGCTCCTGACATGTTTTTACAGATCCAGCAGCATGCAATGAAGTTCATAATTTTTGGGGAACAATGAGCATGGCCTGAAGGCAGACTTGTAAGAAAGATTTTATGAAGTCAGTCTCAACAAGCACTTAAGCAAGAGTGCAACACTGCGTGTCCTAGAGTGTCTGGGTTCTCAGTCCCAAGGGTTGTGAACACAAGGGATACTGTGGCACTTCTGCATTAGTGTCACAAGAGCCAAGAATTTAGTGGACACAGTGCCAGATTTGGATAGGAGACACTTTGGTTCAAATTTCTACTCATCCACTCAGTGGGTGAATTTGGACTAGAAACTGACCAAGTATGGATATCATGTCTCACAGCCAAATCATGGGTTGGCCATCAGGAGCACACACACTTCCCGGCACCTCTCTTCCCCATTTGTTTGAGTATTTCCTCTCTCTCTGGGGATAACTACCATTACAGCCACAAAACACCCACTCACATCTGCACCAACTTTTATGGCAAATTAAATGACAGTTGACTCATACCCCTGTTTGTAAGCTTTCTTCTAGCTATAGCGAGACTAATGAAACCTGCCAGGACTTCCTATCTGGGCCCCAAAGCCATCCTGCTCAAGCCACCCAGTTGCTCTACACCTGACATCATAAATGACACCGTATGCATAGGGCAGGTAAAGAAATGTTTGGCCCAAATGGAAGTTTGCAAAACCCCTGCAAAGCTGATCACCAGGGTGTGCAAAACACTGTGCCTCTGCCTGCAGTGTTTAATTTCAAACTGTGTGAGCGGAAATGGGTCACCTGAGGCCATCATGACATCAGGTGAGTCAAAGGTCAGTCAAACTTGGCCCTTGGGGACTGGAGGAGGTAAAGATACAGCCTGCCAGTCTGACTGAATTCACTACCCCTTGACTATGGTTTCAAAATAATTCGGCACCAACTGAAGTCAACAAAAGCAATATCCTTAAAATAATCAATATGCCACTAGCTCCTAGGACAATTTTGTTAAACTATCTAAGTCAGGGGTAGGCAACCTAAGGCCCGGGTGCTGGATGCGGCCCAATCGCCTTCTCAATCCGGCCCACGGATGGTCCAGGAATCAAGTAGTAGAATCATCAGTAGAATGTCTCCTTTTATTTAAAATGCATCTCTGGGTTATTTGTGGGGCATAGGAATTTGTTCATATTTTTTTCCCAGAATATAGTCCGGCCCACCACATGGTCTGAGGGACGGTGGACTGGCCCACGGCTGAAAAAGGTTGCTGACCCCTGATCTAAGTGACCAAATTATAAAGAGCTGGCGTGCAATTTGTTAACCACAGCATGAGTGTTGTTAGCCAAAAACTATCACTGAATATCTTTGTTTCTCTCAGTTATGAAAGGAATGCCCACTTTGGGCTGCTTCTGAACCCCCTTGACTTTTAGGGTCCCCCCCATATATCTTTGTGTACTTCTGCAAACCTAATAACTGCCTCTTGTGCATTCATGGTACTACTTTGGATACGAAAAGGCCTGCCTTGGAGAATGAGTTTACAGTTATGTAGTATGCAGGATGGTGCATTTTGTCAGTTTTATTTTTGTCTGCCTCAAGAGTTTCAACCCGCAGGCGGGCGCATGAGACATGTCTGTGGCAACCTGTTTGGCTCATTCTCTCAGTCGGTGACTGGTAAACAGTTACTTCTGTTGGCAGTTACAGGGTGGGAAAGAGAATAACTTCATTTTGAATTCGAATCATATGCAGAAGGGGCGTCTTGGAGAGTGTCCAGAGAACGCACAATTCCCTTGACTCTTTTAAACATTTCCCTTCTTTTACCCAAAATGGCTGGCCTCTTGAAATGCTTTCTCAACATGACAAATGGCAGCATTCACTAACCTGGCACCATTATCCCTGATCATTAGCCATGCTAGCTGTGGCTCATGGCAGTTGTAGTCCAAAACATCTGGAGAGCATCATTTCAGCAAAGGCTGACATATGGAAGCAACCACACTGCATTCAACCCCCACCTGTTTTCTCTCTCCATGGCCTGGGGTCAGAAGTACAAACGTGCAAGGAGATGCCAGCTGTGGGTAGCTCCGATTGTGGTGTCACTAAGAAACCTCCCCCTTCTCAATTCTCAGAGCAGTTTTACACCCCGGGAGGCAGAGTGTATTAAAAAGTGAACAAATGAACAAATAAATTAATAGTACCTTTTTAAGTTTTAAAAGGTGAGCAACTTTCTAAAGCATGGAGGCAAGCAAAAGATGAATGGCTGAAACAGCATTCCGTTCTCTGACAGGTTCATCATGTATTGCGTAGTGGCGCGGCGAATCAAAATCACAAAGCTTAGAGGAAATGAAGCTCATGTTATGGCCAAGACTTCCTTTGGGGTGGTTTCTTTTATCTAAGATTTGGAACCAAACATCTTCTAATAAAGATATCTAGATGGCTAGTTTCGCCAATAGTGAATCCAATACAGAATTTAGACTCCTGTCAAATGTTTGACATTCTCAGGTGTAGTTTCTGACTTTTCTGGTTATAATGAAATGTTTTTGAAAGAGTGCCAAAGTCTTCCCCAAGGTGCTGGCAGTGGTGTCTTGCAATAAGTTGCCTGCACTGAGTTCTAGCAAGGTCTGCTGGCTCTCTGGTAAACACCACTTCCTTATAATCTAGCAACTACCAACCTCAAATGTTCCCAACTTTTCCCAAACTTTGTGATGTTTGTAATGTTGTAGATGAGCTACTACCGGTACAACCTGTTTGTGGCTATTTGATCTGCTATGACTCATCCTTCACCCCAAAACTGCTATACTTACTATCCAGCTTTAGTCTGATTTCTAGAACTGAGCCAGAGTGTCATGGACCTGGTGCTACATGGATTGTGAAATGGGCCTCATGTATGCTCTCCTGCTTACAGTTAAGGACAGATCTGTCTTAGGAAGATTCCCATTACAAGAAAACGCCACTAGCCAAACAAAACCTCTCTTGACCCGTCCAAGAAGCCCTCCATCAAATGCAGGTATGTGAAGAGAAATTCTGGCAATAAATTTATTTTGCATGAATGATTCCAAGCTGGAGACTACCAAGCAGACAGCTATGACTTCATTGGCCTGAAATACCAACTCACTGGGAAGATCATTCTGTTTTATGAGCACAACAACCAGACACATTGATGCCAAAAAGGAATCACCAAACATACAGTACATCTTCCATTCTTATCAGTATAATCTCCAGATTAGCCTGGACTTTATTAAGAAAAATATATGGCAAGCGAATGTAAAGTGCTCAATACAGCTAAGATTTTCATATAGTCAGACCATTTCTGAACCAGATTTTGTACTTTCAGATGAGTAATTTGATGGTCTCCGGTTCCAGGAAAAAAATGTTCAACAAAGCATATTAGGGCAATTATTACCCTCGTGTGAGCTACAGAAAATGACCTTTGCCAGGTTGTTCCAGTAACCTGATACTGTTTATATAAAAAAAAAATCGAAATACAAAAGCTGTCTGAAAGAATTTATTGCTCAGGGCTCACACAGCCCATTATAAATGTGTTCATAAATGTAACGACAGACTTACTTAGGAGATTAGACAAATCCAAAGAACTCCTGCTGCCATACCCTGCAATAGTCATTCTAAAGGGGAAACTGCAGAGAGAGGCCAACCAATATTGACTTTTGGAAGAATATTAACACCCAGTCTAAAATCTTAACAATTAACTATTCAAATACTGTACTGCCATTTATGGACACTGCTTCTCTCTCTCTCTGAAACTGAGGCTAAAGCAACATGTTTGGCAGAGATCCTGCTTAACCATTCTCCCTACATACAACCCTCTTCCTCAGACACTTTCTCTTTCAAATGCACATCCAGATATGTGGCTGGTGGGGGAGAAAGAAGGGTTAAAAGCAGCGGTGAAAGGGATGTGCAGGTTCCCAAGCATATACCCTTCCAAACGTGTCATTTTACCCCAAATCAACAGTACTACACAATACATCTGTTTTCTACCTGCCTCCCTGCCTGCTTTCTGGGCAAGCAGAGTCAGCAGGACCTTGGATCCTTTGCTCAAGTGGGCATCATCTGTCCGTGGTGGCGCAGCAGGGGCTTCTACGGTTTTGGTGTTGCAAGCTCTTATTTGGCCACTATGCATTAAATTAAGAACAGATTGCTGCCATGTGCAACTTTTGCTTGCTGAGATACCAAAAGAGGATGAGGGAGCCCAAAACATTCCTTTAGCGCCTAAGTTTAGCCAGAGAGGAAAAAGATAGTGTCTGGGTTATCATCATACATACAAAATATATCATTTTTCTTTTTGGGGGTGCATGAATGAGATGACTAGACCCTTCCTATACTTTGTGGGGAGGGGAACCAAATCCTAACTAGGGCTAGGTGCAAATGCCATTTTATTTTTAAATTCTGCACCAGTGGACTTGATTGTAGAATTCAGCCTAACTATCAGGAGAGAAAACCACCCCCATTACTCTGTTTTTCTTCTCCTTCTCCTCTGTGATTCTGCAGGAGATAACAACATCAGAAAAGTGGTGTTTCTACCTTCTGCAAAAGCCCAGCACAGAGGCAGGCAGGCAGCCACCCACTGCCCCATGCGCAAGCCACAAGAAGGGGTGGGCCACTGGTGACCATGCTTATGCACTGCCAATTTCACCACGTGAAGCAATATCATCTAGAGCAATGGTTCCCAAACTTTACCCCCATTAAGCATGTGAAAATTATTGAGGGTCCTGGTGGAAAACTTAATATTGCTGTAGCAACGGTAATGTGCTGTGCTAGATTCTGTGTGGTCTTCAATTGTATTATTATTATTGCTTCTTCATATATTCAACTTTATTGCACTGTATTACAATTGGAATATCACAGAATTGGAATTTCACAGAATTCAGTTTGTGACATATTGCATTTTATTGTAACTCCTTCACTTGTAAGGAGGCAAGCTTCTGTGGCGTTTCTGGCCCACAGGATATATCTACCTGGAAAACAAAACAGCCCCCTGAGAATACAAAAAAAGCTGTTCCTGTTTGAACATGAAGATGGGTCACCAGGACAAGGGAGTCTTCACTTAGTACTTAAAAACTGCATTGCAGGATATTGAGAAGGCTGCCTGTCACCTGATAAAACAACAGGAAGAACGTCCATATGTGCCTTGAGGAAAGAGGGTCACTAAAAAGCCATACATATTTAGTTATGCAAAACAACCACATTTAGCCTTTAACTGACCCCTGAATAGGGAACATCATCGATATTCACTGACTCAAAGAGAGGAAATTAACTGCAAACATTATTTTTTTTTAAAAAAGCATCACTGCAAAGGACGGAAATTGCAGCTCAACCCTCTCAAAATACTAGACAATTGACTTTAGGCTTCCCATGCCCTATGGCACAACCATGGTCTTCTCCATGGACTCTCCTGGGTTTGGTCTGGGTTCTACTCCACTGCAGAACTGTGTACAATGAATTTGGGCAAATCCCATTAGCTCCTGAAAACTATCAAGGAGGACTGGTACAGATAATGCTAACACTTCACTGAGACTGGTAAAAGAAGTGATACAGGAGTACTGCGGTTTTTGAACGTCTCTGTTGATGAGCGTTTCAGAACTCGAACGCCCTAAACCTGGAAGTAAATGCTTCGGTTTCCGAACATGCCTTGGAAGTCAAACAGGAAACGCAGCTTCCGCTGAGTGCAAAACCCTGAAGCCTAGCTGTCAGCTATTGAGTTTCAGTTTCGGAACTCGAATGGTCTTCCAGAACAGATTATGTTCGAAAACTGAGGTACCACTGTACCAAATTGCAAAGTAATTAAAAACAAGTTCTGCAGCTGGAGAGTTACTTGAGAAAACAAAACTAAAGCTACAAAAGGCCAGTGTGGATATGTTCTTTTCTATTCGTCTTCTCTGCACCTAGCCACAGAAATTGTACACTGCAGCTACTACCCATTATCCATTCCCATGTCCCTCTTTTCTCTCCACAAGCAAAGAGTTGTTCAACCTTTGGAGAAGCAAAGACGTATCTCTCAACTCAATCTCTCCTACAACAGTAGAGACTGGCGGGAAGCCAGCTGTTTCCTACAAAGCTGCCACCTCTTCTTCTCTCCTGGGGTTCCTGTGGTCTTCTCAGAGTGCAAGGCCAACAGTAAAAGGTGCAACAGGACATAGCATTGACATACAGTAGGTAGTGACAGGGACATCTGCGCCTGCTACCCGTTCTGCCATGCTGCTTTCTCAGGCGTAAAGGGAAAATAAATAGTGATGCTGTTTGAACTCACTCCACCAAAACTATAATTCAGTAAAACATGTGAATGGTTTAATAATATATTTATCTTATTCTTTTTTATAGTTCTATTAAGAACACCTCGTCATAAGATGGAATTGCATACCACCTGGACTTCTGTCAACATTGTCTTTATGGTTCTAATGCTATAGATGTACTTCATCCAAGTGTTCAGAATACAGTACTCTCAAGGGCATATTAATGGTCTATAAGATGTCATCAGTGGATAATTTAAATAAGACATCCTGGTGATTTTTTAAAAGCCACAGAACCTTTAAAAGCAGCCTTCATACTCCTAAAACTGCAGGTAATGGGGAAAGAAATATTCTGCTCGCATTTTTAGAAAATACATCAATGCAAATTTCTTTTGAGGACCAATGGTACAAGAAAAAGCTTTGCTCTCTCCAACTTCAAAGCTCACTATGATTAATGAGCACCTTTCCTTCTTAAGACAGTCAGTCCTACTTTAAAAAAAGAACAACTAAGCACATGAATGCTCTTTCTGTTTATATTTTACTGTTGTGACCTTGCATACTTCACATTCATCAGCAAAGGGAACATTTCCAAGTTCCTAATTAATAATGCGCTGCCATCATACACCTCATTACACTTGCCATTTGCATGCAAAACAGGTGCTCTTCCACTGTGTTATAGGTGCTCCAGTGAACTTCTTGGTGCAGCAGCAATCAAACAAGGTTGCTACTTTTGCAAGAATTCTAACAATGGAGGCCGACTAGACTTGAGCATGTCCAGGTTTCTTTTTAAGAGAATGCTTCCTCACCCGTCTAGAGGCTGTCCTGATGCCCAAATTTGTTTAGTTTTAATTTCATTTTTATTGGACATTGCTATCCATTTAAAATCCCTTTGAGACTCCTTTTGTATGAAGCAAAACGTAAGGATAAATCCATACCACACTTTCAACAACATGTATGGTTATCTATGCACAGTGGGAGGGGGGGGAAATCATACTGGAACATGTTTTTTTTTTTAATTTGGGAAACAATTTAAAGCACAGGTGTGAACAACAACCCCCTGCAATAAACCCCACTAAGTTATTTTGAAGAGTGACAGCAAGCCCCATCAGCCACTGTAGCTTTTGTTTGGAAACTCGGCTACTCCTCCTTCACTGCCTACCCCCCAACTCCTCACAGTTAGCCAAGGGCCAATCCTTCCTTCTACCACATGTGCCCTGCCCTCCCAAACACATGGCTTAGAGATCTAGTTGCCTCTTGCTTGCGCTTCATGCTTCTGGAGACAGTCAGTCGTGCAGCTACTGTATTCCAATGGGGGGCGAGGAGAGGGGGGAACTGCTGCTGTGATTTCAGTCTCCCACGGAAACCCCAGAGAACAAGCCAAGGTGATGTTCAGTGGGGTTTCTGTGACAGACATAACTGAATGATGAAGTGGCACTCACAAATAGACACAGTTCCCTCTGGGCAGGGACAGAAAACACACACAAACTAACGGCTTCCAAGAAATCTCTCCCTATGCAAAAGCAACAGCTGCCAAAGCCTAGTTATTAATAAATTGCTGGGGGACAACCAGCTACTGCAGTTAGAGCGTGCAAAAAGGGGTTATAATTTTTCCATCTCATTCAATTGAAAGCTGCTTAGTAGCAACAGCTTGGCAAACCCAATTCCAGAAGCCCACAGCCTTGCTGAGCGCTGACGTCCCCCTTCCTTTTGCTGCAGATCTTGAATCTCTGCAGCCATGGCGAATCTAAATGGGCTTCTGAGCCACAAGGATTCCCCTCGTCATCTGTCTTGTGCTTCCTGTATGCAGTCACTGCTGCCGACGGCAAGATTAAGTCCCAATTTTAGAATCATGCACGTTCTGTTACACTCCTCGTATATGCCAGTGAACCTGTGCAAATTTACTCAGAAGCAAGTCCCAGTGAGTTCAGGGGGTTTGCTCTCAAATACAGAGGATTACAAATTGCAACTTTAGATTTTCCTCCCCGGTTGTGCCTCTTGCATCTCACCTCCTTCAACCTTCCATTCACCCCACCAGATGCTCCCAGTCTCTGCATCCACCAACTCTTTTAGTCATCCCCACCTCCGGATCTTTAACAGCAGCATCCTATGCAGGCACCAACAGGTGATAAAAAATATTGCTTCCATCACAAGGCGAAAATTTTCATCTGTGGGTTTCTGCAGACCCAGCTTCAGCTAATGGCACAGGAGCAGACCTGGTAGAACTTTGCCCGCTTGATCAGTTGGCAACCTTGCCTGCAAACTCCCACCAACCCATAGGCCGCCTACGTTTCCCTCCATGCAACAACTGTACCCGGAAACTTTTCTCTCTCTCCGCCAACCTCCGGCGTTTGCAAGGCTGCTCTCCGTCGGGATGAGGTCACTTGGGTCTCCGGCGGCGCCTTTAGCCAACTTACCATACGGCGATCCTGTCCTTGGGGTACCGCAGCCTCTCCACGCAGCCGAGGAAATGGGGCAGGGAGTGGGCAGCGTTCCTGGCGAGGACGGCGAGGAAGACGGTGGGCTTCTGCAAGGCGGATTCCGGCAGGGGATCCGGACTGAGCGGCTCCTGCGCTCCGCCCGGGACTGAGCTGGGCGTGCAGAAGACTAAGGAGAGGGGCAGAAGCAGCAGCAGGATCCGGGAAGGGCTGCGAGAGAGGTCGAGGGTCGCAGCCATGTTTCGGGGGACCCCAAGCAAGTCCTGCTCTTCGGGCGGGGGCAGAGGAGAGTCTCTTCTGGCAGTCGCCGCGGCCGGCGGGAGTGCGCGCACCTGGAGAACAGGCTGCAAAGGAAGGAAGGAAGGAAGGAAGAGAGGAGAGGAGAGGAGACCGGGCTGCCGCTGCCCGCCGCGCACACGCGCGTCTCCTTTTTTTATTTGCTCAGGAGGAGGAGGAGGAGGAGGAGGAGGAGGGGGCTGTGCCTTCTCTGCAAAAGGTGCTGCCTTGGCGGCGGGGGCCAACCTTTCAGCTCGTGGAGCAAGTAGAAACAAGAATCGCGTGCTCCTCTCTTTGGATATTCCCTCCTCTACCGACCTCCCAAACGACCAGAGAGCTTTCTACAAAGCACATTTGCAAAACTAAGTGTCTTAGTAATCATAAGTAATGCTAAGAAGGGATAGGGTTCGTACAAGCATTTCAGATGTTCTACTGGGGTCGGATTGCACCGCGCACACTTCGAATTAATGCTAGTGGACACGTGAACGCAATTTGGTGGTGGAATTCTGTAGGCTACCATTTCACGCGACCGGTGGCTCAGTGGCTGTTTTCTTTTTAGATTCTCACGACTAAGAGCTCCATGCATGTCGGAGAAAAGAGGTCACCACACTGTCCTTTCACTGATGAGCTAGTGCACTACAAGTAGGGAGCTTTTTACCTGGGGGAATAATTTAAAAATGACACAGGGGTCAGAGGTTGTGATCCAGAATTCTGCCCCTTGTAGCACAATCCTCTTTATGCACGTGTACTTGCCAGGAAGTCTTACTAACTTCAACAGAAACAAAATAGAAAATTCTTTTCAGTAGCACCTTAGAGACCAACTGTGTTTGTTCTTGGTATGAGCTTTCGTGTGCATGCACACTTCTTCAGATACACTGAAACAGAAGTCACCAGACCCTTATATATACATATAGTATTGGGGAGGGGTATTACTCAGAAGGGTGGTGGGAAGGGGTGATTGGCTGATGGGTGTGGAAAACCTGTGGATGACTGTTAACGACTGCAATGAGTCCTAAAGGAAAAAGCAAGGGGTGAGATGGCTAAAGATAGCTTTGTCATGTATAATGAGATAAGAATCCAATGTCTTTGTTCAGACCAGGTCTCTCCATGGTTTTGAGTTTGTTAATGAGTTGCAATTCAGCAACTTCTCTTTCCGAAATTGCTTTGTATTAAGACAGCTACTTTGAGATCTTGTATAGAATGTCCTGGGAGATTGAAGTGTTCTCCTACTGGTTTCTCTGTCTTGTGATTCCTGATATCAGATTTATGTCCATTTATCCTTTGGCGTAGCTACGGTTTGGCCTGTTTGTCCAATATAGAGAGCTGAAGGAAGGAATTTTTTAATTATTTTTTATTTTGCTTTTGACAAAGTCCCCCATGATATTCTAAGCTGGTAAAATGTGGGTTGAACAAGCTAACTGTTAGGTGGGTTTGTAGCTGGTGGGTTACAACAATATAAAAATGCAACCTTGAAATAAGTGAGAACAATTTACAGTCGGAAGAATGGGTAGCCCCTGGTTCCAGCCTATCAGGAGAGGGGCGTTGACCTGCAAAGTGGGACACCTGCTATGGAGACCCTCTCTGAAGGTAGAGGCCTCCTGCTCTGGCTGCCCTGCTAGCAGTGAGGGCACAAAGGAGCCATTCTGGGGGGTTGCCAGGCGTGGAGGGCAAAAGGCTTTGGTTCCACCAGGATGCACAGAAAGCCTTGGAACTGGGGTGGTTGTCTTGCTGAGATAGCCCCACCCCCACCCCTCCATCCTTTGGCATCGGGGTGGGGTGGGGGCTCTGAGCAAACTGACATTTCAACCAATGAGGAAGAGAAACCAGTGGAGTGCTGTCCCCAAATTTATGAGGGAATCAGTGGAGTTGGAGAAATACTGAGTCTATGCAGCTAACTGAAGATGGATCCCAAACTCCTGCCCAACTCGTCATCTCCCACGGACCAGGTGGAAAAATGGCCTTGTGGGCCAAAGTGAAGCAGACCGCTGGAGAGGTTTACTTTGACCCACAAATTGGAGGATCCCCGTTTGGTTGCCTGGGATTTGCAGCCATTGGTGCCACAGTGCCTGGGTTCCAGTGTCCCTGGAGACGCCAGAGAATTCCAATGCGATGCTTCAGAAAAAAAGAATGTTGAGGCAGTTGAGCGAACGCTGCTGATAAAGGAGGTTCTATTTGGGGGTTCGCTTGGACAAAACAACGAGGCACAGGCTAGGAAACGGAGCAAAACAGCAGCCAGTAGGCTTGGCCTTTATTGAAAGAAAATACGGTCGCGACCGGTCCTCCACCCACCCAAAAGAAGCAAGATGGAAGGCCCCCAGCAGGAAGGGCACTTTCCTTTTATCACCTATCCCACCACCAAGGTACGCCCCTGGAAAGATAATTTTAATATTCAGAAGACGGGAGGGGTTGAGAGGAAACTTGAGCAGGCCCCCCACCTGGGTTGCCCCTCCCGGATGAGCAGCGCAGGGAGACAAAAGGTGGCATTGCCTGGGGCTAGGGCAGAACACAGTCCATTGAGTGGAATCCACTTGTGTATGGCAGTCCTATTGAGAGGCAGATGTCTCCGTCTGGCAGTCCTTGGGTGGGGAAGGGGAATCCTTCCTGCGGACGTGCAGTTCCTTCCTGCGGACGTGCTGTTCCTCTAGGGTAATTCATTGCAGGGGAAGAGGGCTATTTGGTGACCCCTGCAATGAATTACCCTAGAGGGATATGGGTGTTTCCCCCAAATGTTGGCACTGGACTCCTGCACTGCAGAGGGTTGGGCTGGATGACCCTTGGGGGTCCCACACAACACTACAATTCTGTGGCTCAAAGCATATTTTTTGGTTCCCTGGGCCTGCCCCATGGGGAACCCCACTTTTGGCCCTAGGTGGGAACCTGCAGCACCCCTGTGGAGTTTTATTTATTGCACACACACAAACACGCACAAAACCAAACAAACCTGAGAGCAATTGGTGAAGAGAGTCAGTCAATAAATCTATTGGTAAAAGAAACTCATCAGAACAATCAAAGAATAAAGCCAGCAATCAACTAAAAAAAGATTAAGACATTGGCTTTCTAAGCATCTGGTCAGGCCTTAGAATCACAGAGTTGGAAGGGACCCCGAGGATCATCTAGTCCAACCCCCTGCAATGCAGGAATAGGCAACTATGCCATACAGGGATGGAACCTGCAACCTTGGCGTTATCAGCACCATGGTCCAAGTATCTGAGCTATCCTGAAGGTCTGTCGAAGCAGAAATGTTCTCAGCAGAAAGAGTCCTGCAAAGGCACCTGACTGATGTCAATAGGCAGGGAGTTCCAGAGTTTTCTTACAAATGCAAAGAGGGTATTATGAGGCACCTGCAGCAGTGCCAGCTCCACGCTGTGGAAGGAAAGGCACTCTGCGCATGCTCCATGTCTCAGCTCACCCTTGTTATTGCAGCCTCTGCCTATGGCTGGTTAACATCCAATACCTTTTGACATATGTGGGGGGAAGGGGTCTTTCTTTGTATTTGCTCTTGCTTATTATTTTGTCTTATTATCTATTTTGCGTTTTTTAACATTGCATTTTTAAGCTGCAAACTGCCCTGAGATGAAGGTTGGTATGCAAAGTTAAACAAACTATACAAAGCAGGAAAGTGGAAATGAATGCCTGCTCAGCAGCCAGCAAATGGGACCTCTCTCTGCACATGCTCAGAGGCACTCTGCTACGGCCTTGGCCCCAGAAAACTGGATCTGGAGCAGACGCTGTTGGGATGCTGCAGAACGGACCCCTCTCCAAGCCCCCCCTTTCCCAGCCTCCCACCCACCACCTGTGCAGCCAACCCAAAGCTCATTACCTGCTTCCTCCAAATCGACACACTCTTAGCAGGACGGATTCTGCACCCTGCTTTCAACCAAGCTGGCAGAGTCACACCCCTTACCCACCCCCCCCCCCGGCAACGCACGTTCAGCCAACCAAGGCAGATCACAAGAGGGAGGGGGGGAGCTCCTTGAAAGGCAGCAAACTCTCCCCACCTCAACTTTTTTTGGTAAAGAATCCCCGGAATAGTGCAGGCCCCCAGAGGGCTACAAACAGCAATAAAAGGGGACAATGGGGAAATGCCCAAATCTCCATGGCTCAATTTAAACTGAAAGGCAAGGGCTAGCAGCAAGGGAAGCCAGAAGTGGAGAAACGCTGCGATGCAACCAGGCAGGCACACGTTACCTCCACAGTCAGTCTTCGGCTGCTGGAAGGCTCAACCCAACTGGGAGCCACTCGAGCAGCGCCAGCCAGGGGAAAGCGAAAGGGATGTGAGGATCGCTTGCTCGGCCATCGATTTGTTATTCCTGCAGCAGGAATAACAAATCGCCAGCCGAGCAAATGGTCCTTGCTCTGCACGGCACGGCCAGCCTCGGTTCAGCGCGGTGGCTTTTGCGGGGGGGGGCGAGGATCGCGGGGGTGACACCCCTCCTCGCTGGCCGCCCCTGCGGCTCCACCCCGGCAGTGCCGAAAATGGCCTGATTTTTTTTTTAAAAAAGTGAATTTTTTTTTAAAGCCCAGTGGGCGGGGCTGCCCCCCCGCGGTGTGTCACCCCCAGCAGGGGCGCTGCCCGGGGCCCCCCGCCCCCACCGCCCCTCCCCTGTGACGCCCCTGGATGTGAGCAGCCAGCTGCTCTCAGGACAGCATGAAATAAGAAAAAAAAATGTGTGAGGATCAATTATAGGAGAGAATCTGCTAAATGGAAAGGTGGCAGCTTGCAGTGTTGGGGGGGGGGAGATTCCTTGCCGGCCTCGCAGTGAAAGGAAGCGATTTGAAAAACAAAGGCGCGAGAGGGGGGCACTGATTTTGACACCAAAGAGGACTCTTTAAAAATATTTTTAAAAATAGGGAGGGAGGGGACGCACTTCAACTGGGGTGGGGAAGCCTGTGCCTGTGTCTGCAAAACGGGGGGAGTCCCATGGCAAGGACTTGGGGGGTGTCGAGGACAAAAAGGCGCTGGGGGAAGGGTCCCCCCCCCGGGTTGCCGTGTGAGAGATCCCAAACTCTCTTAGAAACCAAGGCTGAGGACTCCCTGCGCCCCCAGTGGCACCTTCAGGAACTGCAGGGCTATTTCCAGCTCTGTTCAGCTGTCGGCTCTTCCCTGGAGTCCCGGTCTACTCCAAACGGAGGCTGATCATTTTTGCTTCTGGGGGGGGGGAGCTTGCTTCTGGGGGGGCATCTGCCCCCTCCTTTTTTTTAAATAATATTTGTTGATTTTTCCAAAAACACAAAAAGCATCAACAAAAAAACAACTATAAAAGAACAAGCAAAAAACAAAGTAACA
>OFHV01000817.1:0-63512 GCA_900245895.1 Lacerta bilineata
TAGCAAAATATTATTGCTTTCTTTAACACATTATATAGCTTGCAAGTCCATAAAAGTTCATAAAACCAAACAAAATGAATATTGAGGATTGCTTTCTTGAAAGCATCACCACCAAAGACTGTGTGTTAGTCTCCTGGCATGGGCATAGCTAGGGAGACAGGGAAGTAGCTGCTCCCTAAATCAAGTAAATCCATAAAAAACACTTAACTAACTGACCAATTGAGCCACAGATAACTTGACTCTGTCCTTACCCCCCAAATAAAGCCTGCCCCACCGTAAATCCTGTTTACACCCATGGCTCCTGGTATCCATTTTCCAAATCCAAGATGGTGCTTTCAAGGACGCAATTTCAGCCACATTTATCCTGGTCCTTATGAAGAACTGTTCCCTTTCCCTCATCCTCTTAACAAATACAATTGGCACGGTGGCAGGTTTGATACTCCTGTGGGACGGCCATCTATTCCTGCACTGCAGGGGGTTGGACTAGATGATCCTCCGGGTCCCTCCCAACTCTACAATTCTATGATTCTTATGTTCTCATGCTACCCTGGTGCCAGCCAGGTGTGGCCCCTCAGTTTCCTCAAGTATTGAGGAATTGCAGCCTGTCATAATAGGATTACGGCTGATGGGCAGCAACAAGCCTCTCCTATCTGCTGGGATTGCCAGGCGGCAAATTCTGTTCCTGTTCAAAGATGCCTGTTGCTTGCAGGGAAAGGGAAAGGGAAAGGGAAAGGGAAAGGGAAAGGGAAAGGGAAAGGGACCCCTGACCATAGGTCCAGTCGCGGACGACTCTGGGGTTGTGGCGCTCATCTCGCTTTACTGGCCGAGGGAGCCAGCGTACAGCTTCCGGGTCATGTGGCCAGCATGACTAAGCCGCTTCTGGCGAACCAGAGCAGCGCACGGAAACGGCATTTACCTTCCCGCCGGAGCAGTACCTATTTATCTACTTGCACATTGAAGTGCTTTTGAACTGCTAGGTTAGCAGGAGTTACAGGTACAGCCATATAATTCTAGTTTGCATAAGGGAGTTCCTACCCAAAGTATCTGCCAGGGAAATGTAGGGTCTGGAAAGGTTAACCTCGCTCAGAGCTGCCAAGGCTGCATCACTTGAGAAGATAATACTCTTTCCTATTTCGTATCCATCTCTTAATAATCAACACAACAGGATGTCCTTTCAACCAACTTCAGATGAGAGAGGGGAGCGACGTTTCCGCCATTTATTTAGACACCTTTGATTTTCACAAATTTAAGCAGGTGTGTTAAGTCTAAGAGCTCAATTCTCAATAGCCTTTCCTAACTCAAAAAGCTGACAGCAGAAGTTTGGTGAGTCAAAGGGGTAAGAGCCTCCCTCCCTCCCTCCGATTCTGCATCTTATTGTAGGAGTCCTGAAAATGACTCGTGCCTCTGAAGGCGCCACACATTCAGCAGTGCTTGGGAGAACCAACAGGGAAGGACAGGTCTCCTCCTTCCACCATAGAGATGTAGGGGAGAGAGAGAGACTGCACAATTCTGATCAGAAACTTCCACATGGAGGTTAAGAACTGGGGGGAAATGTCCATAAATCAGGGCTGGTTGACAGGCGCTTTCTGCACTGCTCTACATTGCACTTTTGACTAGGATGATATACCGAGGGACGCTGAGGGCAAGAGCCTGCTTCCGCTCTGGTGCTTCAATAGAAATGGGGCGACTTTTCTTTTTTCAAAAAATGATTTTATATGTTTCCCTCCCTTCTGCCCAAGGGTTTTAATATGATTTTTCAAGAGACAGTCCAGGTAGGGATAATTTTAATTTTTAGGATGGTAAGGGAGGTGTGTGAAAATGGAACCGTGTGAATAGGCTGCATTATTAACACTGTATTTTTAAAGCACACCGGGGGCACCTTCTTTGCCTCAAAGAATTCTGGGCATTGTAGTTTTCCCCTCGCAGAACTACTATTCCCCGCAGCAGCAGCGCTGGGAATCTTTAGGCGGGAGAAAAGGACCCCCGAGGGGCTTCGGAGAGGCGTTTGGGAGCCGGTGGTGGCGTCGGAAAGCCCTTCGCCCCCTCCGCGCATGCGTGGTGGGGGCGGGCTGCTCGCGGGGGGGGGGAGGGGTCTGTTCTGCTTCTAATGGTTCCCACCAAAGGCTGCATCCTTCCCTTTCCCTTTCCCTCCCTCCTCCAGCGCTGCTTGGGGGGTGCAGGTGGGGTCTTCTCCAGGTAAGGGGGGAGAGGCACAGTGCTTGCACCCCCTGGTCCTGCGCTGTTGGGGGGGCAGGTGGGGTCTTCTCCAGGTAAGGGGGCAGAGGCACAGTGCTTGCACCCCCTGGTCCTGCGCTGTTGGGGGGGCAGGTGGGGTCTTCTCCAGGTAAGGGGGCAGAGGCACAGTGCTTGCACCCCCTGGTCCTGCGCTGTTGGGGGGGCAGGTGGGGTCTTCTCCAGGTAAGGGGGGAGAGGCACAGTGCTTGCACCCCCTGGTCCTGCGCTGTTGGGGGGGCAGGTGGGGTCTTCTCCAGGTAAGGGGGCAGAGGCACAGTGCTTGCACCCCCTGGTCCTGCGCTGTTGGGGGGGCAGGTGGGGTCTTCTCCAGGTAAGGGGGCAGAGGCACAGTGCTTGCACCCCCTGGTCCTGCGCTGTTGGGGGGGCAGGTGGGGTCTTCTCCAGGTAAGGGGGCAGAGGCACAGTGCTTGCACCCCCTGGTCCTGCGCTGTTGGGGGGGCAGGTGGGGTCTTCTCCAGGTAAGGGGGCAGAGGCACAGTGCTTGCACCCCCTGGTCCTGCGCTGTTGGGGGGGCAGGTGGGGTCTTCTCCAGGTAAGGGGGCAGAGGCACAGTGCTTGCACCCCCTGGTCCTGCGCTGTTGGGGGGGCAGGTGGGGTCTTCTCCAGGTAAGGGGGGAGAGGCACAGTGCTTGCACCCCCTGGTCCTGCCCTGTTGGGGGGGGGTCCGCCCCCGGGGCCAGGCTCTGTGGATGGAGTGGCTGCTTTCCTGGTACCTGGGATTTAGCACCTGGGCCAAGCTCCCATCTCCATCCCTGGAGGGCCATCCTACTGCTGGGGAGTGTAATGCTTGGACTCTGGATAAGGCAGCTTGATAGGTTGGGGGGGGGCAGAACTAAGATATCTGTGGCATGATTGGTTAGTTAGTTCAGTATTTTTATTTATTTACTTGAACTAGGGGGGCAGCTACCCCCCTGTTCTCCCAACTATGATTAGTTCTTATTTGTTTACTGTGCCTTATAAGCTTAGTCACTATTGCATATTCATGCATTTTTGTAGATTCATACAATCCATATTGTTTTAACTGTATTTTAACTCTTGTTTTAACATTCATTGGGGAGCAGTCCAGAGTGGCTGGGATACAAATAAATTATTATTATTATTATTATTATTATTATTATTAATGATGGCCAGTTTATAACCATAAGGCTAAAATAGAAGGGGGGCAATGAGAGGCTGGGATAGAATGAATGACCCTTGGCTGAAAACTGATTTACTAAGGGTGAAATCTTAACTGCACTTACCTGGGAGTAAGAGCCACTGCATTCAGCAGGACTTGCTTCTGAGTATATAGGATTGTGCTGGATGCTACCGCAATATTAGCGGTAGCAATTATTCTGAGATTATTCTCTTGGTTTTACCTGGCATTCTTACATGCAATTACTTCTCCGTCCATTTACTTGGGAGTAAGCCCCATGGAATTCACAAGGATTTAGTTCTGAGTAGACGTCATTAAGTTTATACTGTTAGTCACTTTATTCCATTAAATAGTCCATAGCAGGTGAGACAGTTAAATCAAAAGCCGCTCCTCTCTTGATATGAATCCACAATCCTATACCTACTTGTTTGGGAGTAACCCCCGTTGAAGTCAACAGGGCTTACTTCTGAGTAGACATGCATAGGCTTCTGCTGTAAATTAGCCACACTTTCATAAATTAGCTAGCTGTGACTGATTTTAACAGAACCAAAGAGTGGATAGCTTTCAGCACGCACCAATACATGGTTCCATGTGCATTCACAGAATCAGAACTGTAGAGTTAGAAGGTACCTAAGGGTCCTCTAGTCCAACCCCTGAGCCACAGTTTTCCCTTAAAGAATTCTGGGCACTGCAGTTCCTTAAGTTTTGTTGGGACTGGCAACTCTGTGAGGAGTAAACTACAGTGCCCAGAATCCTTTGGGGGAAAGAATGTAAGGGTGTAGCATGCACATGTAAAGCCCATTGAAGTGAAGAGCATGGCATGGAAGGGGGTTAACTCAGAAGGACCCTTGTATGACTTGCTTTTGTTTTTATATGCTTTCCCCACCAGGACAGTCCAAGCTCACGACAGCCTGCACTGCTCAGAAGAGTGCTGTATCCCAGAGCATGCCGCAGTTGGGCCAGTGGTCTCCCTGGCGCCCCAAAGAAAGAGACACGCTCACTGGGGAAATGGCGAGGTTCCTTCCATGGTGGAGCTCTGCCCAGCATTGGTAGAGAGCGATGGCAAACTCCGTGCTCAGGTTCTGTGGTTCACGGTGTCCGTATAAAAACTGTCCTGCCCCTGCTTTCATTCCAAGTCTTCTATAATAAGGTCTTCTAAATGGAAAAGAAGAGAAGGCTAGCAATTATAACTGTTTTAGGGACTTTCTTATATACCCTGAACATATCCTTGGAAATAGACATGACCTTCATGTTTTCTTTGTTCTTTCTTCCTCCTGCCACCTTCTTCCAGATCAGCCACAAGAAAAGAAAAAAGCACATATTGTGCACAAATCTTTTATTTAACTCATTAAGCATGTGAGCACACAAACTTTCCTGTAGGAAAATAAATTAGAGCTGAGTACAACCTCAAGATGCAAAGAAAATATAGAACTGTTTGGGGGACTTTCTTATATACCCTGAACATATCCACCGAGCTACAAAGGGAAGATCAGCTGGGAAAGAAAATGAAGAAACAAGGTGTCTGATCATCTGAGATAATTTGTTATGTGTGGACCAGGTCATACTATAGGGATTATTTTACTATCTTGACTACCAGGAGTTATCATATGGAACTTAGTAAACAAGAGGGAGAGGAGCCAAACCTCTGACTAATCCAGGGGGAGACCAGGAAAAACTTAAAAGGTGAATTATTTTTAGAGGGGGAAGGTCATAGCATCTCAAAAGCATGCCTTGGCTTTGGCACAGGGGTCAAGAAAAAGCAAGATACTTGCGAGCTACATAGTCAATAGATATTATCAGGCCCTGTTCTGAAGCAAAAAAGCAGAGTTATCTGATTGCCTTTTTGCACATTTTTTAGACGTGTGCCCATGCAAAGTGTTTTACATGAGCATCCAAAAAGCATAACACATGCATGCAACAAATGTGTATGCAGAATCAGGGAACTGTTTGAGTTGGAAGGGACCACGAGGGTCATCTAGTCTAACCCCTGCAGTGCAGGAAACTTTTGCCCAATGTGGGGTTCAAACCCACAACCTTGAGATTAAGAGTCTCAGGCCCTATCAAAGGGGTGGGGGGGAGGCAAATTTTATCAACACAACTCATTAATTCTCATGGAATTGTTTTCTTTACCTGACAGTTTGGTTTCACAGGCCATTTGAATAAAGGTCATACAACTGATTAATCTGTTCCCAACAGACTTCTCCAGACTAAGTTTCAGATGCAATGCCCATTACTTTGACTCAAACTCCCAGCATGTGTATGTATGTATATGTGTATCTAGATGTATAGACAGACAGTGTGCATAGTGTCTAAAATAAAATGGGCACCATTCACCTAATATACCATATCAACAAAAGCCCTGTACAAGGGCTTCTGCTTTCATAATGGAGGGTTAGGGTCTTGGGGGGGTGGGTGTCAAGACATGCAGAATATACTGTTTGGAAGTAGGTTGCAGATGAAAGTCAGCTGAAGCTCATAAACAGGTTGGGATAAATGCACATAATATTTTGGATGGTGACAGGTGGGGGGTGAAGGATTTCTGTGTGCAGCAAAGTTTGTGGACAAGAGCATGAGCATGAGGCCTGCTGAGGTGCAAGTATCCTACACGGATCGCCTCACACATTCTCTTAATGGTGTCTGAATGTCTGTTGGATAATAATAAGTAATAGATTTTTATTTATACCCTGCCCTTCCTGGTTCAGAAACCTGGGCTCAGGGCGGCTAACAACGAATTTAAAACACTTAATTTTAATACAACATAAAAGCAGCATAAAATACAGTATAAAAGCATGAATAACAATAAAATTCAAAGTTCAAAAATCAATTTGGGGGAAAACCATCCAATAAACATATATTCACCAGGCTAGCTGGCTAAATTGGGCCAGTGAGGAGGCCAGGGGAGAATTATCTGTGGAGTCCCAGAGCGGGTAATCTTTATAAAACGGGGAGCGGGGGAGAAGGGAAGTAAAAGATCAAGCTGAGTTCAAATTAAAGGCCGGGCGGAATAGCTCTGTCTTTCAGGCCCAGCAAAGGAGGTTAAGTCCTGCAGGGCCCTAGTCTCGTGGGACAGAGCATTCCACCAGGTCGGAGCCATCACTGAAAAGGCCTTGGCCCTGGTGGAGGATAGTCTGGCTTCCTTAGGGCCTGGGACCTCTAAACTATGGTTATTCATGGACCTTAATGTCCTCTGCGGGGCATACCAGGAGAGGCGGTCCCGTAAATACGAGGGCCCCAGGCCACAAAGGGCTTTAAAGGTCAAAACCAGAACCTTGAACCTGACCCTATACTCCACCGGGAGCCAGTGCAACTGGTAAAGCACTGGGTGAATCTGCTCCCATGGCAGGAACCTGTGAGGAGCCACGCTGCAGCATTCTGCACCCGCTGGAGTTTCTGGGACAGTTTCAAGGGCAGCCCCGCGTAGAGCAAATTACAGTAGTCAAGCCTGGAGGTGACCGTCGCAGGGATCACTGTGGCCTGATCGGGGCAGGAGAGGTATGGGACCAACTGTTTAATGCGGCGAAGATGGGAAAATGTCGCCTTAGCTGTTGCTGTAACCTGCGCCTCCATGGAAAGCGAGGCGTCAAGGATTACACCAAACTCTTAACGGAAGGCACTGGCACTAATTGGGCCTCTGCAAGAGAAGGGAGTTGGTCCCTCATCCCCATGCCATCCTGAACCAGCCAGAGGACCTCTGTCTTTGAAGGATTGAGTTGGCAGAGACGTGTGAAATGAGTGCAGGGACTGAAAAGGTCATATGAAAGCTTTTATCTGCGGTGGTTGCAATGCTCCCTTCCCCTATTGAAGCCATCACTAGATATTGTGGTCATGAGCTAGTTTTTGAAAGCTATAATGGGGAGACCTTGCCATGAAAGGTTGTCAAAAAATACATTCACCCTCTGCACTCCCTCCACCATGGTTAAGGTGTATAATTGTGTAAGTAAAGGGTAAAGCAGGCATCCCCAAACTTCGGCCCTCCAGATGTTTAGGACTACAATTCCCATCATCCCTGACCACTGGTCCTGTTAGCTAGGGATCATGGGAGCTGTAGGCCACATAGAAAATCATAACCTAAGAGGCATAACAAATACCATAGTTTATTTTCACAATCTAAGAGAAATGTTAGGTATTTTGCATATTTTTTTTTACAATTTCTCATATAAGAATAACAAAAATGAAATATTTTCTAGCAATTTAGAAGTATCTGGTAATTTTGGTTTAGGAAAATATTGATGTATTGATTGTACAGCCAATTCCTGAAACAATAACATTTTAAAGTGTTTTAACATTTAGAGTGGCTGGGGAGACCCAGCCAGATGGGCGGGGTACAAATACATTATTATTATTATTATTATTATTATTATTATTATTATTATTATTATTAATTGTGCTTTGCACTTATCACCCACAAGAACTTTTGCACTTGACAGGAATTGTACTGTTCTTCTATGTAATGTTGCATCAGAAAACCACAATTTTATTACAGTTTTTGAAAAGATTTTTTTAAAAAATAAAGGAATTATTATTATTATTCTTTATTGAATTTATATACCCGGAGAATAGAAAACCACAAAATACATAATCGAAATCAAAACAACAACCCAAAACTCCCCACCCCCCAAAAAACACATTTTTAAAGGGCATACGATCCTCACAACTTTTAAAGCAGGCACCCCCAAACTGCGGCCCTCCAGATGTTTTGGCCTACAACTCCCATGATCCCTAGCTAACAGGACCAGTGGTCAGGGATGATGGGAATTGTAGTCCAAAACATCTGGAGGGCCAGAGTTTGGGGATGCCTGTCTAAAGGAAGACAATTAACAAATCTGGACAAGAGCCACACACTGGAAAGACCATGAATTGTTTGCAAGAAGACCAGAAGATGCCTTAAAGCAAATCCGACCATTGGTCCATCTCCCCCCTATTGTCTAATCTGACTGGTTGTTGCTCTCTAGGATTTCAGACATAGGACAGTCCTGACCTTACCTGGGGAGGTCAGGGATTGAAGCTGAAGTCTTTTGCATGCAAAACATGCATGCTGCCACTGAGCCATGACCTTCCCCAATAGCCCATGTTGAAAATCACATTTCATATCACAATGTTTTCCTGAACCTTAATTTATTGGTCCTGAGTTTATTACTTTGAGAAGAGCCAGAACGTCCCATGTTTAATCCCCAGAATCTCCAGGTAGGATTGCGAAGACTCCTGTCTGAAACCCTAGAGATCCACTGTTGCTGAAGGTCAAGAATACTGAACTAGATTGGCCCATACATAGCTGGATTTTGAGAATTTCTCCATGCTGATAAATGACACTCAGAAAGTGTCTTGTAATACCCTCCCAATGATTCTATAACCAAAAGTATTCTATAACCAAAAGCATTGTAAAGTTGAACCATCCTGAAGGGACCACGAATACAACTTGAAATAATTATTTCTTTGTAGAGTTGGAAGGGACACGGTTGTCACTTAGAGTTCCCACTGTTCCACATTCACCTTGTGCCGTGGGAAAAATTGAAAAATTACTACAAGATCAATGTGGTGTGCCTCGTGATCTCTGTCATTGAAAATTGACCCAACATCCCTTAACTACAAGATCAATGTGATCCTGTCATTGAAAATTGACTCCCGAAGACCCATTCTATTTAGCAGCCGCTGAAAAATAACTTCCAGAATTAAGTCAGTGGCTATTATATAATTCAGACCGACCATGAATCCCGGCACAAATAAATACTAGTTATGAATGTGATAATCTCATCAAATCCCTCCTTCTTCTACTGATTTTGCCCAACGGGGAACTCAAAGAGACTTGGATAGAACTTCCACAATCTTTTTTTTTTTCAAAAAAACCCCAACAACAATAAAGTTCCCATAAATTGTCTTATTCGGGAACCAGTGAACTAAGTGTTTTCAACACGTGTTGATATTTCCTGGCTCAATGCATTTTTGATTACTTTGGAGTCTGTGGTGAAATGGTCACAAACGTCAATCCACAGAGAACTCAACCAACATTTGTCTGATTCAGGCAGTAAGAAGCAGGTTTCCCAGGGGAAAGCAGAAAGTCCAAAAGAAAAAGAAAAACCCACCTCTCAGGCCCATGACCAGAAATCACTTGAAATCATGGGATGGGCCCAGAATCACAACTTCTAAGAATATGAGCTCACAACCTGAGACTAACCTGTATTTCAAGAAGCCTAACTCCCCAGGCATGTATTTTGTGCTTCTCTCTGCGATAGGTATTAACCACACTGGGGTGCATCTGAACTCCAACTCTCATTCCATTTTTTGGCAACTTCCCATGATGCACAGCTTCCAGATAGTACACTGAACCACCAGTAAGCTCAAATTTCTCAGATTTTGGATTCCAGGGGTGGCTCCCGTTATCCTCCCAATGCGCTGACCATTCAGAAATGCCAGCAGGAATAGATGCAATTTCCATCCTGTTTTCAAGTAAGCAAGAAAGAAAAGTTATTCATTGCATTAACACTCACCTTTTTCTGCAAGGAGCTCAAGGTGGCATGTACGGTTCTTTCCATCCTCAATTAATCCCCAAATGTCATGACACTGGGTGCCTGTCTTAATTTCAGCTGGTGATTAATTCCAGACAGCTGGAGATGCAACACTAAAAGCCTGGTTTCTAGTACAAACTAAAAACAGTTGTAGAACATGCACAAATAAGGTGTTCCAATTACTGTAGCCAGCTGCGTGTTTGGCTAAATTAACAGATCTGTTACCTAGCTAACAAATAACCTGTGAACAAATAACCTGGAATGGCTTGGTAGAAAAATGGGTTTACATCCCTCAATGAGGGAATGCAAGAGCTCAAAACATAAGCAGTCACATCAGCAGTCTGTCAAAGGGGGCTTCTAATTCCAGCTCATTTTGAAAAGTAATGGCACTAAATATCAGGCAGAAGATCCACTGTGTTCATGAACTTGTCTTTTGGGGAATGGGCACCACGTTAACATCACCAGGCTAGAATTTTGGATCATGCATGTCACACATTTTGACAGCTCCTCTGAAGAGGGGTGTCATCCACACTGCACTTTCCAGGCACAGGGCTGTGTTTTAATGCTCAGAAGCTATACTTCTATCCAACTGAATACCAAGAAAGCCAACTCTCAACTCTCCTCTCTCTAAAGGCGGATCTGCACTCGTGGCTTCTAATGTTAGAAATGTCTTATTAAAATGTGACACCAGATGGCGCTGCTGGTCTATGACCGTAATAAAGATTTGGATTGGATTGCATGTATCATTTTAATATATCATAAAAGAATAGAAAGTTTTAGAGTATCGTATTTTAAAACAAAGTAGTTTTTTATAGTATTTGGTTCCTTACCTTGTTTTATATGATAGAAGTGTACAAAAGTATATGTTGTATTTTCTTTGATTCCTAAAGAGGATATAGCGTCTGTAAATCATGGAAAAAATGACTGTTATAAACCTTTCCATTAAATTGTATGCATGTGAAGTGCAAGGTTATGTGTCGCCTCACCTTAGAAGAAGTTTTCCTGTGTTTTCTGGTGTTTCCTGCTCATAGGTGAGTTTGTTGTTTTATATATGATAGGGGAGGGGATAACCCCCTATTCTTCTTAAAGGTATAATACAATCCACTCCAACGCTGGAGCATTGTAGGCTATGCTGGGATAATACTCAGCATATCCTGGTGTTCATTCAGACCCTTGGGAGCATTGTGTCAAACAGATATAAAACTTTTATTATTCTTTTGATGTTGTTGAATTATGACCTTTATTAAATCTTATTGAGTGAATGAAACTTTAAAATTCAGTTTAAAATTCTGTTTTAAATTCTGTTTAAAACTTTGATATGACCCGCTTGATGCTGCTTAATAATGATTTTGTAAAATCTTGAATACTGAAACTTAAAATACTGAAACCTGATGTACTCTGAACTATGTAATATTATTTGATATTATTTGATACTGCAGCTGAAGAAGGCATCCATGCCGAAACGGGGCCCTGTCCTGGTATCCCTGGTTTACATCTGACACGCATCGGAGAAGCGCTGGATCAATGGGGTTCCTCAACGCAAACTCTTAAGGAAAATTTCCAATACGAAACACTTTTGATTTAAGTGATTCTTTACAGAATTGATATTACATTTGGATTTACTAGGTAAACGTTGTTGTTTGGTTAAAACTTTTGGCAATCTTATTTGGATTCATTTTAATATATGGCATTTTAATTATACAATTCAACTTTTTAAAAAAGATGTTGTACACTCATTTTATGAAAATGAAATCTGATGGGCTTGGTGCATTTAGCCCTATTTTTGTTTCTGAAAACCGAAGGTCTCTACACATTTTCATATAGCAACATATCTGAAGATCAGTCCATCAAATGCAAGTGATTATTTCCTAAGTTTCTCAATCATGGAAAGAAGCAGAGGCCACACAGTCTCTATTATGTCTTGTCCATTTCAACAAAGAAAGCTGGCGTAACGAGTCAAAACATGGCTGGGACATTAATTCAAGTAGTAACCAGCATTTTCTCTGTATAATAATGGCACCAATCCAAGTGACACCTTTAGAAGACCATTAATAGAGGCCCAAATATTGGCTCATTATAGGATGACCAGCTCAACTCCTTTGCCGGCTTCTCAAATTTCCCTCGTGTGTCAGTAATGCTACTATACGCTTAGAATGGAAGATTCCCTCACTAGAGACTCCCTTGTGGAAACGAGTATTTAACTACTGGTTTAACCCTTTGGCATAGACTACCCAACCAGTACCTTGTCCAGTGTCTTTGGCGTGACGAATTTGCGAACCCTTGGTCTAGCAAAATTCAAGCCAAACTTTTGCTCCTTGGAATCTCTCCTTCAGATACGTTAAAATTAGACCTTGCTTCTGCGAAAAGATTTATTAAACAAAGATTGGATGATTCGGAGTTACAACGTAACCATATGCTGGGTAAGGGGGGGGTTCTTCGCCCCAGAATTTGGGCGTTACCCCAACACACCATGTTCCTTTATATCTATCCTCCGTCTCCACAGCTTCCCACCGATTTGCTTTTACCAAAGCGAGGTTTAATGTTTTCCCCTCTAATGTCCTGAGACATAGATTTTCCAAGGGCTTAGTTTCCGCCCTATGTGATTGTGACAATAAGTCGACAGAATCGCTTCAACATATAATTTTCACCTGTCCCCTGTATAGAGAGGCCCGGGCAAAATTATTAAGACCAATAATTCAGACTCTTGTTGGTACACCAGCAGAGTTACACCTTGCCTTATTTCTACAAGACAATGATCCTTGCATAACCTTGCAGGTGGCAATGTTTTTAAATTCTGTTCTATCCCAAAAAAGGCGTAACGGCCAACTATACGACCATTAGGATTTCTGTTTACTTTGACTGCAGTTCCAATATTATCGTGTTCTGCTGTGTTTGTGTTTGTGGTGATAGTCGTGGTATGGTCTCTTGTGGACCTGGTGAGTTAAGTGTATTTTGAATGTTATAATTTCATGTTTCATATTTTGTATTTTATGGGCTTATAGCCGCAATAAACTTTAAACTAAAACTAGGATGACCAGAATTCCAGAAATTCATTTTTATTTCAGCCATGACAACGGCTGTTTCCCCCTCCTTCAACACAGGGCCAGATTTGGGGGTGGGGGGGGCGCTGACTGTGATTTCACCATGGAGGAAATATCTCACAGTTAAGCATTTTTACATCCTACACTGGACTCTTGTTCCACCCAGCCAATCACAGCACCCGGAGCCGGTCCCTCATTTGAATGCCTACCACTATATAAGAGCACAGCTGGAGTGAGGTCACTGTCACTTGCAGTAGGGCAGCTAAGCTGAACAACAAGGCAGAGAAACAGCAAAGCCATGTCTGCTGTCCAAAGACGTAGGAAGGCTTACTCCCAGAGAAGGAGCCAGAAGAGATCCCGGAAGATCCTGAGCAGACGAAGAAGGCTACATTCCAGGCGAAAGCAGAAAGCATGGACAAGACGCATAGTGAAGTATGCAAGGAGTCACCATCAAAAAAGGCGCCAGTCCATGTCCCGGTATTTCGACAGGCGGAAGAGGGCCAACGTCCTTTCAGCCCACAAGGTGAAACATACCATGCGCTCCCAGAGGAACAAAGCCTATAGCAGGAAACCCTCACAGGTGGGCAGGCCAAGGAAGTGTGGTGTAGTGGTTAAGAGCGGTAGACTCGTAATCTGGGGAACCGGGTTCGCGTCTCCGCTCCTCCACATGCAGCTGCTGGGTGACCTTGGGCTAGTCACACTTCTCTGAAGTCTCTCAGCCCCACTCACCTCACAGAGTGTTTGTTGTGGGGGAGGAAGGGAAAGGAGAATGTTAGCCGCTTTGAGACTCCTTCAGGTAGTGATAAAGCGGGATATCAAATCCAAACTCCTCCTCCTCCTCCTCTTCTTCTTCTTCTTTTCAGACTCGCTCAGGCCTTCTGCAGGCCAAACTAAAGAAGAAGAAGACCATCAAGGCTAAACTGAAGAAGGCTCTCAAGGAACATGCTAGGCGTAGAGGTAGTTCTGCTATGAAGAATTCCAAAAGGAAGCGCCGTCTTACGGAAAACGACATATTCTACCGTCTGGCAAACCCCCCCTTGCCCAAGGTAACACCGCCAAAGGACACGCAGCAACAGAATGTCTGCTTCACCACCCATGGAAACAAGGGCAAGGAGATGGAGCGAAAGAAAGATCAATCTACAGACAACCAATGGAAGAAACGTGGCCGGCCTGCCAGCAAAAGCCACTAAAGAACCACCAAACCACTAAAGAACGCTAGAAGTGATTTTGCTGAAGAAATGAAATTAGCTTATCAATGACTGATAAAAGAGATGATGTCTAACTGACCTTTGGCACTGCAGTTCTGACCAAAGATTGAAAGGCATGTGGTGGACGTGTAATAAGGTTAAGGGGTTTTGGGAATCCATCTACAACGAACTCAAGAAGATGTTTAAATATACCTTTCCCAAAAAGCCTGAAGCCTTTTTGTTAGGGTTGATGGGAGAAGAAATAGACAAAAATGATAAAAAATTGTTCATGTACGCGACAACGGCAGCGAGAATATTACTTGCCCAAAAGTGGAAATTACAGGATTTACCAACAGTTGGTGAGTGGCAGACGAAGATGGTTGAATATGCGGAGATGGCAAAACTGACCGGCAGGGTCAGAAACCAGGAGGACTCGAGGTTTCAGAGAGACTGGAGTAAATTTGTGGAGTACTTAAGATTAAACAGAGGAAGTGTGAAGACACTAGTAGGACTGGAATAAACCTTTGACAAAGATTAAGATAGTTTTATTATGAACTGCGCGACAAGAATGGATAAGAAAACCTGCTGACGTGGGGGAGGGGAGTAATTTGCTCGGCAGAGCATTGTTTAAAAATGTATTGTAATTTTGATGTGGAATTGGCTGTAATTTGATATATTTGGAAAATAATAAAAATTTATTGTTAAAAAAAAAAAACAAAGATTGAAAGGCATGGGTGGCAGCTTACTGTCAGCTGGAGGTACTCCTCTTCCCGCCGGGGAAAGGCAATGGAGCTCAGCCTGCGGCGAGGGACCCACACCAACAGGGGCGCAGACATCGGGGGAAGGCTGCTGCTGCAGGGGCCGCGGCTACTCCCCGGCAGGCCCAGGGGTGGCGGCAGTGGCGACGGGGCTCTTCCTCTCGCGCAGGTCGGGCAGCCTGTGTGAGATGAAGTTCTTCCCTGACATCTAGTACAGCGGTGGGGCTGGGAGTGTGTTGCGGAGATTTCTTCATCTCGAGGTCGGGCAGTTGTGAGATGAAGTTCTTCCCTGACATCTAGTACTTACCCATCAATAAAATCTGTGTTAAAACTGTAGGCATCAAATTCTTGTGCCAGGATAAGACCATAGACTTGCATTACATTTCCTGACAGGATAATGATAGAGGTGAGGGAATTATTCAAAAGGCAAAATGAAATTCTGTGTAGAGGAAGCTGGGGAGTTGGGTTTTAGTGCCTTGATTTCTTCAGTAGAAGATGCCCTCTGTAAGTATTATAAATCTAAAAATTATGAGCAGGAATCATAAAGTATAATACATAGATAACAAATTATCCATGGCTGGTGCTAAGAGGAGTCAAAATTGTACTATTTTTAGGTGGTATTTGTTAACATTAAAAACAAAAGAGGCCAATACATTAGTCAGCATTATCCTGTATCTTATTTCAGGTCAGTTGTGGGAATACGTTTTTGGTGACTTCCCGCACTTTGCCGCTTTACAAAAACCTTCTGCACTTATGCACGGAAGAAAAGAGATCCGGCCAAGGTTTGCTGCCTGGATCCCTCCGCGCTTGCAAGAAAGCGTGCCAGGAAGCTTTCGAGTAACGGCCGAAAGCTGTTTCCCGCCCGGAAACACAGCCCAATGCAATGCTCTGATTGGTTTATGTTTATGCTATGACGTTGCTCAGTTTATCAATAAATGGGCCCTGCTCTCTGTAGCGTGTGTGTAGAGTGCGCAAGACAAGCAAAGAGAGAACAAGTGATGCGAGACAAGCAAGAGAGAAAGCGAAAGAGAAACCAATGCACAGAGTAGTAGTTGGGAGAGCGCAACTCCACCATTGACTGCAGTCTCTTATTTCTTATTTTTATTTGGCCGCTTCTTTACTTTACCTTTTGCTCTGTCCTATCCTTTCCTCTTCGGAACCTGGAACCTTCAGAAACCTTCGAAACCTTCGAACATAACCGTTCCTTTAGTTAAACTGCTATCACAAAACATCTCACGACCTTCAGCCACCTCATAACCAGCGGACCCATCATAACCAGTGGGAGCAGGCACTGCAGGATTACTGGTTATCCCAGAAGTTGGTTATCCCCACAGTCAGTATTATAACATTATATATAATTTTAAAGTTAACTCGGGGTTGTAGCATTATAATATTAACCTAAACAGCTTCTTAATATTATTGCCTCAATAGTTGTAATGAGCCTAACTAATGTTAATGACTTTGAAATAGCTTGGAGACACAATTCAGGATATAGCATGTAGGCTCATGCGAATTTTAAAAATCATGGGTATCGGAAGGTCAGGAAATTGTAATAATAGCCTGAAATGATACAGGAAAACACTGTTCATTGTTCTTTCTGGTATCTGCTGTTTCCCCTTATCTTATGCTCCTTTTTCTGTATAGGACTCATCAGCCCGGGAATGTAGCCCATCTAAGGAGAAGGAAGACTCTGACCCTAGACCCCCACTGCCTTGTGGGACATCTTCGGGAGAAGAAGAAAACCCTACATAAAAATGCGCTCTTAAAAGCTCTTGACGAGTAAATAATAAATAAGTTGTTTTCCCCATTAATTGTATAAATCAAGACATAAGGTCTCCACTTAAAGGTCCATCCTTTACCTGGGATTCCATGTGGGGGGGTCCACACGATACACCACAGGAGTGTGTGCAACAGAGAACCATTGAGAAAAGAATATATATTATATTACATTGCCTTTCGCAAAACTATTGCTTCATTCACGGTTTTGGAGAGAGAGACATCAGTGTGCTCTTGCCATGTGGTGGGAATACTCTACTTATGCTGATAGTTGTCTGCACTCTGCAATTTTTGCAGAAGGGCAGAAAAATCACAGAATTAAGTATTAAACTAACTTATTACGGATTGCTGAGCCAGACCAGAGTCTGGTGATGTAATGCCTCAGAATTCCAGCAGAGGGCTAGGGCCTTTCTCTGATTGGCTACCAAGGCAGCCAGCTGGGGAGGGGTGGAGCCTGATTGGTCTAAGGAATTTTGCAAAATACTGTGCAATCCTGACATTTTTTCCCAGGCTGCTTTTTCAGTGACACATCACCAGGGGGCGGCACTGGCCATACACCCGGGGTCAGCAACTGGTGCAGAAGCGATTTTCTGCGCAGGCAGCGCCGGACTGGACATGCGCGCCTGCAGAGATGCAATTGCACAGATCAATTTCGGTATCTGCGCGTGCACAGACACGATTTCCAGTGCCACACGGAGAGTCCTCTGTGGGAATACGTTTTGGGATTTCCCGCGCTTTTGCCGCTTCACAAAACCTTCCGCGCTACTGCACGGAAGGAAAAGGATCCGGCTGGTGATTGCTGCCTGGATCCCTCCGCGCCTGCTAGAAAGCGCGCCAGGAAGCCTCCTAGTAACGGTCAAAGGCTTGCTTCCCGCCCGGAAACACTGATATTGCAGTGCTCTGATTAGTTAATGTTAATGTGATGACGCTGTTCAGTTTGTCAATCAATGGCCCCTGCTCTCTGTTAGCGGTGAGAGAAAGCGTGTAGAAGCGAGAGAAACGAAAGAGAAACCCAAGAGAGAACACCCACAGAGAGCAGTTGGGAGAGCGCAACCCAACAATAGACTGCAGTCTAGTCTCTTATTTTTTATTTGGCCTTTTTTCCTGCTTTCGGCCGCACCTTTTGCTATTCTTCTTGCTGCCTATCTATCCTCTTCAGAACCTTTGCAAATCCAGACAACTTCTCACAACCTTCAGGAAAACCTCATAACCAGCGGACTCATCCTAACCACTGGGAGCAGGCTCTCCAGGATCACTGGTTATCCCAGAAGCTGGTTATTCCGACAGTCCTCGTGCTGCACTGTGCTGCGCTGCTTTAGCGCAGCGGGCTGGGAACCCGCCAAGCGGGCGGCTCAGTTCGGGGAAGGCTTGGGGGCCGGTAAAACGGTCTTCTTGGGCCACATCCGGCCCATGGGCCGCACATTGCCAACCCGTGGCTTAGACATTTGTGGCATATTTTTCTAGTTTTGAATATTTTGAATGAATTATTGGTTAGTGAATAAAATCCTGTCTCTTTCCCAAACCTAACTTCATTCAGTGACATTTGCATTCTGTTTTTTTTTTAATAAGAATTTTATTGGGTTTTCCATACAAACAAAATAAAACAAACAAACAACAAACACATTACAAATTACACAAAAACAACCAAATAAAACACAAAAACATATCCACCTATTTCCTCTTACTTCATTTCTACCCTTGTTTGGGGGACTTTGGGGGACCTTAACTCATCATATTTCTATCACTATTTGTTAATCTTATCACATTAATCTTAACATCTTATATTTCTATCTTATACTGTCTTCTAAGATTTCCTTTAAACTTCACTTCCTATATCCTACTTCAACCTAACATTGTAATAGCTATCGCCTATTATATACACTGATTTCACTTCAAATGTCCAATTTTTCACGTTGTTTCAAATAATCTTTAAATTTCTGCCAGTCTTCTTGCACCGCCTCTTCCCTCTGGTCTCGGAGCTTCGAGGTCAGTTCTGCGAGTTCCATATAGTCAATTAATTTCATCTGCCATTCTTCCACCGTAGGGAGCTCCTCACCTTTCCAGCATTTAGCAATCAAAATTCTAGCCGCAGTTGTGGCATACATAAAAAACACTTTATCTTTCCTGTGTATCTCATGGTTGGTTTTGCCCAATAGGAAGGCCTCTGGTTTCTTGGAAAAAGTGTATTTAAACACTCTTTTAAGCTCATTATATATTTTCTCCCAGAAGTCTTTAACCTTTGGGCACGTCCACCACATGTGATTGAAGGTACCTTCTACTTTCTTACATTTCCAACATTCATTACTCAATCCATGATACATCTTAGCTAATTTAACTGGTGTTAAATACCATCTGTAAAGCATTTTCATCATATTTTCCTTTAACACATTACAAGCAGTGAATTTAGTACCTTCCCTCCACAGCCTCTCCCATTCTTCTAACATGATATTATGTCCTACATCTTTTGCCCAATCAATCAACACCGATTTAACCATCTCATCTTTTGTATGCCACTCCAACAACAAATTATACATTCTGGAAAGGTTTTTGGAGTTCGTATGTAACAGCTCTGTCTCCAGCTTTGATTTGTCAACTTGAAAGCCTAACTTTTTGTCCACTTTAAAAACTTCATTAATTTGGTGGTACTGCAACCAATCATAGACTCCCTCTTTCACCTGATCATAGCTTTTCAGCTTAAACCCCTGACCATCTTGTTGCAGTATATCAGCATATTTTAGCCATTTTGCAGGCATGTTTGGTCTTTTATAAGCCTTTGCCTCCACATAAGATACAATAAAAAACCAAACTAATCTAAAATAAAAAGGAAATAAAATAATAATAGAAAAGTAAGGAAGAATGAAAAAACCAATGTGTATATATAATATTAAGCCCTCTATCACTATAGGTAAAGGTAAAGGGACCCCTGACCATTAGGTCCAGTCGCAGACGACTCTGGGGTTGCGGCGCTCATCTCGCTTTACTGGCCGAGGGAGCCGGTGTACAGCTTCCGGGTCATGTGGCCAGCATGACTAAGCCGCTTCTTGCGAACCAGAGCAGCGCACGGAAATGCCATTTACCTTCCCAACTATTTTTCTACTTGCACTTTGATGTGCTTTTGAACTGCTAGGTTAGCAGGAGCAGGGACCGAGCAACAGGAGCTCACTCGTCGTGGGGATTCGAACTGCCTACCTTCTGATCAGCAAGCCCTAGGCTCTGTGGTTTAATCCACAGCACCACCCGCGTCCCTTCTCTATCACTATTCCTTGATCTTAATCCACACACAGAAGAGTGAACCCTCCCAGCTCCAACCTGGGAGCTTCTCCCTTTGCCCTCAGCCTAACACCCTGAAAAAAACATCTCTGGCCTGCCTCTCCTGCAGGTTCCTTTATCCCCTGTCCATCACCCATCTTCATCCATTCCAAATACAAACGGCATTTTAATATTTAGCATTTTTATTATTTTTGTTACTAAAGTTAACCTGCAAAGATACTGGAAAGAGTGGTGTCTGTCAGTGGTGTATAGAAAATGCTGTTTGTAGCTGAATAGCGTAGCTGATGATTTCAGGAGTTAGTCACTGGATTAAAAAACCCTTCTCTAACTACAGAGCTGCAAATAAAACGTTTTAAATGTGTTGTAAAGTGCAATATACAAATGTGACCCTAGGTGGCGAAAGTGAGCTATGCAAAATTCAATGTAGTTTTCAAAACTTTTTTTAAAAAGCATTTTCACAGCATTTTTTATATGTGTGTAGATTCCATCAAGGGTCATCTCTCCCCTCATGTCAGTCAAGTGCGGTGGTAGGGTGGCGGAGCTGCTTGTTGCTGCTGCCAGTGCTGGGCCTGGTGGCAGCCTGGGCCTGACTCCGCAAGGCGCAGGGTGCAATCCACCCCAGCGCCTAGCGGATCAGGGCCTTTGGATGTTGCCAAGGGGTGCAGGGCCTGTCAGCAGTGTCGGCCTGGCTCTGCAAGGTGCGAGGTGAAGTCCACCCCAGCGCCTAGCCAAGTGGGGACGTCTGGTGCTGCTGACTTGCATCTAGTAAATAACTGTCTACTTAGAAGAAAGTTGCACTGAATTCAGTGGACCTTACTCCCAGGTAAGTGTGCGGGGGGGTGGCCTTTGGTGTTTCATCTAGGCAGCCAGGGCTCCTCTGGATGGCAAGATGTTTTTGCACCAGATCAGTGAGGACCACTTGCTTTTAAAAACTCTCCCATCCCTGTGTGCCTTTTGGGCTGTATCTGTAGGTTTCCCCCTCTGTGTCAAATAACTCGGGTGAAATAAGTGTTGCTTACTTTTTATAATGGAAGATGGATCTCCCTTGGGAGGTTCTGGACTCTCCTTCCTTGGAGGAGAGAGGATGGATGGCCATCTGTCATGGATGCTTCACCGAAGTTTCCTACATAGCAGGGGTTTGCACTGGGAGGATGATTCTACGTTTTGCTGCTTCAAAAATATTTCATTACGTTCCTATCATTTTCTGTAATTGTATTTTGTATAAATTATAAAAAATATAAATAAAACTTGTTCTGTTTACAAAGAAAACATTTAAATAGCTACCTTTCTACCAGTAGGACAGGAGGGGGCATGGGCGTAGCCAGGATTTTTGTTAAGGGGGGGCAGAACCTCAGATTTGCTCCAGAGAAGCGGACACGGGGCAATGGATTCAAACTACAAGAAAGAAGATTCCACCTAAACATTAGGAAGAACTTCCTGACAGTAAGAGCTGTTCGACAGTGGAATTTGCTGCCAAGGAGTGTGGTGGAGTCTCCTTCTTTGGAGGTCTTTAAGCAGAGGCTTGACAGCCATCTGTCAGGAATGCTTTGATGGTGTTTCCTGCTTGGCAGGGGGTTGGACTGGATGGCCCTTGTGGTCTCTTCCAACTCTAGGATTCTATGATTTGTACTGATTTTCACTTGGGGGGGCAGCTGTCCCCTGCCTCCCTTGGCTATGCCCATGGGGGGCACAGGAAGGAAACAAGGTCGGAAGGGGGCCACAGTCAGAATAAGGTTGGGAAACACTGGCTTAAAGTGCACACTGGTTAGTGAAACAAACCAACTTCATAACCCATGGATTTAAGAAGGTTTGCTGTGAAACTGACCCGAGTTTGTTTTATACCTTGATCTCTGGTTCATTCACCACACTAAACAGAGATTCTGTGAAGGCTACAGGTTTCAAAAGAGGAAGAGTGGCGGAGAGAGAGAGTTACAGACACTGAAGTTTCATTTTGGTTCACTGCAACTCATGAACATAGCGCTAAACCATAGTTTAGCATTACACCGAATGTAGCTAACGGCATCTCTACACAGAGAACATGAAATCAATAAGCTTACACTGCTAAAATTGAGCTTACACTCAGTGTATGTGTTAAAATCATTTCTTCTCCTTGATCCACCTTCCAAAAATTGATTTTGCTGGATTTCTGTCTTGTCCGAAAAGGGCAGGCCACCTGTGGCTCATGTTAAGACTGGCTCATATATAAGCTGAGCCACCAAACACACAGAGAGACAGAAATCAGAAGATGGCATCCCATCCATATACAACCTGCCAACCATGTCAAAGTGCACGTAGATAAATAGGTACCGCTCCGGCGGGAAGGTAAAGGGTGTTTCCGTGTGCTGCTCTGGTTCGCCAGAAGCCTCCCTTGGCCAGTAAAGCGAGATGAGCGCTACAAAGCCACTTCGGCCCTAAAAGAGGAGGTGGGGTTGCGGGCATGTCACGATCCTGCCACGTGTACTGGGGCTGAGAGCTCAGCCCCTGTGCAATAGGGGGATACCCGGCTGTGTCATTCGCCAGGCCGACCAATCCGGTCGGCCTGGGGGTGTGTCCTGACCTATTTAAACAGGACGCGGCGGGAATTCCTACTTTTTTCAGACGCAGCGGAATCTTCGCTCCGAGCGAGGCTCGCCCCCCTCTCCTTTTAGAGCTGAAATCCCTGCTTCTCTACATGCCCTGCTTACCCTGATCCTCGCCTCTGCACGCGGTGTCGACGCAGAATCGGGACCATCCATCGTAGCGGCACGGGTCGCCCCGTGGCGGAGCGAAGAAGCCTTACGACGTCGGCTGCCAGCTGCTTCGGCGCTTGCTGAGCTTTACTTCCTGGTTGGGCTAGCGGGAAGGGACAGCCGAGTGTTTGGGGGGTGGCGCTGGCCTGACTTCGGAAGCCCTGTTTGCTGGGATCCAGCCTTGCTTCTGGGTGCCGTGGAATTGCGGTTGCCTTTGCCCTGTTTGTGTGTGGGGCAGCGCTCGGCTGCAGCCTCTGCTTCTCATTACATTGAGCGGGTGGCTGTGCGCTCCTCACGGCAGCTGCCTTCAGGCATCCCCCCTCCCCCTTTATATTCCTAGAGAAAAGGTCCCAAATCCATAGTCAGGGAATGTCTCTGAGGTGTAGAGTTGGAAGGGTCATTCTAGGCCAACCCCCTGCAATCCTAGATTATGCAGGTGGCCCATATGGGGGCTCATTGGGCTGGGTGCTACACAGAAAAGAAGTTTGGGGTTGGGGGCAGCGGGGAGGGACAAAAATACAAAACAATAGTGTGACTGTTGACGCTGTGTCGTTTCACTCCCCTCACCTCCCAACTCCTGCTGTGTGTTGAACATCCAGCCTGATGAAGAGTAAAGCATGCTTGCTGTTTGGTGCCATTTGGGTTGGCCCTCTTAATAACTGTGCAAACTTAAGTCTCTGGGCAAATGCAGATGTCTTTGTCTGGTGCTGAAAGATGCCAGGCACACCTGTTCTGGGAGGGCCATGGCAGCACTGCAGAGAGTGGGCAGGGAGAGAGAGAAAGGAAAGTCACACACCCTCCGTGCAACTCTTAGAGCGCAGGAGCCCTTGCAGGGTCTCTAACCAGCAGCCCTGTTGCAAAAGTGACTCAAAATGCAACTTACCTGTTCCACTTCCTGGGCTTACACACAAGACTTGAGCCAAGTTGACAAGGAGTTTTTACAATGCCCTTGCTTGAACCCACATACCTTCCTCCTCCTTTTCACTGTCTTAGCTCAGGTGTCTTTGACAGCGGCAGGCTCAAGCATTTCACTTACCTTTTTCCTCCTCGTCACTTTAATTTTTCTCCTCTACTCCAGATTGCCAATATCATTGACTGGAGGCCACCACACCTGCCCATTCCATTGCTCCACCAAACTCTTTCTTTCCCCCATCTTCTTCCTGCATCGATCAATATTCAGAGGCAGCCTGTTCCATGTCAATCAGCTTGTACCATCAGGGAGTCCTTCCTAATGTGCCGGCCAAAATCCCTTTCTTGCTGTTTGAAGTCATTTGTTTGGGCCCTGCCCTAGAGCAACACAACACCTATTTGCTTCCTCGCCTGTGTGAGTGACAGCTGGTTTCCTTTGCCCTATGAGCTGCCCCAGTGGCACGCAGGCAAGATGCCTTGAGTTTGCTCCCAAAGTCCCTAGTTTGAAGACTCTGGGACCTTATAACAGTGCCACGAAGGAATATGCTACAACTGCTCACAATAAGCAAACATCCATACATGCCTTTTGGAGCCGATAACCCGAAACCTCTCGCAACAGTTTCTCTTCTACACAACTATTGCCCTTCCTTCATACTGACCTGTGGCACAGAGTCATTTCCTGTTCTTGCCAGGCCCTCTCTCTGGACTGGCTTACCTATGCTGTTGTGTAACATAGGATGTTCTTGCTGAAAACCTCAGCTGTTGCTGCAAAACTTTATTCATGCATTTATACGCAGGCTATTTCTCATGGGCTATCTTGTATTGCAATTGCAAAAACAGTGACAACTACCTTCCATTCTCTAGTCTGAAGCAACTGGAAACAACGAGAAAATCCTTTATATCACATCAGCAGCTTCCTCTAACCAAACTTTCCCAGCCAAATTACTAAAGGATATTGATCGAGTCAAATGTTCATTTGCTGACATCTCATGGCAGGATGCGGGTGGCACTGTGGGTTAAACCACGAAGCCTAGGGCTTGCTGATCAGAAGTAACTGGTCTTTTATCTAGAAACAACTAAAATTATCTTCTTTGTGGTAAATTATTTTTTATAAAGTGATGCGATGTTGATAAATCCAACCATCACTCTTATCCAATAAATTAACGCATGAAGGATATTTTCCAGGTTTCAAAACTCATATTAGTGAAACAAGGCATGCAAAGTCTTTGTTTAGTATTCTTTTGGGATAAAAACTAAGCTAATTCTAAGAAATGCCTATACTAGATAAAAACCAATAGTTGGAGGGTTGTAGGAGAGGCTGGAGGGGGGTTGGAGGAGAGGCAGAAAGAAGAGCTAATTTGTCTGTGGCTAGGGGTTGCAATCTGGAAGGTTCTGCCAGGGGCGCAAGATCACCTAGATCATGGGAAGGCAAACTAAGGCCCAGGGGCCGGATCTGGCCCAATCGCCTTCTCAATCCGGGCCGCGGGCGGTCCTGGAATCAACATGTTTTTACATGAGTAGCATGTGTGCTTTTTATTTAAAATGCATCTCTGTGTTATTTGTGGGGCATAGGAATTTGTTCCCCCCCCCAAAAAAAATATAGTCTGGCCCCCCACAAGGTCTGAAGGACAGTGGACTGGCCCCCTGCTGAACATGTTTGCTGACCCCTGACCTAGATACAGTTCTGTGTAAGAGATAAGGTGCCCTCCAGCCACCCACCCCACCCCATACTTTCTCCCCTCCCCACACAGTTCTGTACACTTTGTCAGCAGGCACGCGCGCACACACACACACACAACATTACTGCAGCATGCATTGTGCAAGCACCCATCGCTTTCTTGTATGGAATTTCAACATTCTGCCCCCCAGCCACCCAAAGGGCTGCGGTTGGCATCCCCGATTCCTTCCAGCCAGCCATGCATTCCTCCAGTAGCAACACAGACAGCATTTCATGCGCTATAGCATTGCTCTCTATTCATTTGGCTGTTTTGGATGTCACTGTTTTTTGGGAGACAAAGTACCTTTTGGAGTAGGCACAGGTGCCACGGACTGGCTGGATGCAGAGGAATGGTGGAAGGCAGCAGCTGGGAAACCCCCAGGGAAGAAGGCTCAGAGCCGGAGGACTGGTGGTGGGATGGCGATGAGTGGTCAGAGGGAGAAGAGGCAGCAGATTGGGAGGCAAAGATGTCGGAGGCTGAAGAGGCAATCAGGCATAGTGAGCAGAAAGAGGCTTTGGCAGAGAGCAGTCCAGGAAAGCAGGGGGGCCAGGAGACCGAGATGAGGCAGGCTGCTGAAGAATCCAGGGAGTCTCCCCCTCCTGCTGCGACCAGAGGAATGAAGAGGGCAGAGCAAAGAGAGAGCAGATGAAGGAGCCTTGTGCTGCTGGGGAAGGACCCAGGGGAGAAGCCTTCCAGAGGGGAGGGGAGGGGAGGCAAGGAGCTACAGTTTGCGCAACTGACTCATTGAGGCAAGACTTACTGAGCTACTTTGTTTCTTTGAATAAAGAGTTCATTTCACCTTGTGAGTTACTGCTGCCTTGCTCCGCCTCCTGACAGTAGTAGACTAAGGGGGAAAGGCTTGTTTTGAGCTCTGAAAAGTGCTGCGTGCCAATGTCTGTTTCTCTCTGGAGATCTGATGTTGGAGCGGTGTGATTTTGCTGTCCACTGGGAGTGCTGAAGCTGGGCCACCACCCATGCCCAACTTGTACATTTGTAAATCAAGAGCATAAACCTCCAGGGACCTCCTACCAAAGAAACCCAAACTTGATTAAGTGACCTTCTCACCGCCCAAGGATGTGGGGAGAACACAAGAACGGGAGGAATTAAATGCAGCGCTAAGGGAGGTTTGTGCACTGCAAATGAGTTTCGTTTGCACAACAAGACTTGTCCCCCTCTCATCCGTGCATGCCCTAAACCTCTTCTGGGAGTTTCCCCAACCCTCCAGAGCTGGGCAGGGGAGAAATAATAATAATAATAATAATAATAATAATAATAATAATAATAATAACTTTATTTATACAACAACAACAAACTGGATTTGGTTTCCCCAGCCTACTCTGGGGGCATACAATAGTCTATTAAACATTAAAAGCTTCCCTAAACAGGGCTGCCTTCAGATGTCTTCTAAAAGTCTGGTAGATTGTTGTTCTCTTTGACATCTGGTGGGAGGGCGTTCCACAGGGCGGGTGCCACTACCGAGAAGGCCCTCTGCCTGGTTCCCTGTAACTTGGCTTCTCGCAGTGAGGGAACCGCCAGAAGGCCCTCGGAGCTGGACCTCAGTGTCCGGGCAGAATGATGGGGGTGGAGACGCTCCTTCAGGTATACTGGGCCGAGGCTGTTTAGGGGTTTAAAGGTCAGCACCAACACTTTGAATTGTGCTCGGAAACGTACTGGGAGCCAATGTAGGTCTTTCAAGGGAAGTTTAGAACATCAATTGGAAACATCAATTATTTGTGCTTATTAGAATTAATTAATCATGCTGAATATCTGCTTCTGTATATCATTGATTGCTGCATGCTTTTCTTAAGGTACATTTGCTGACAGGGACATAGAGAGAGAAGAATGTAAAGGAACTGAAGGATCCGAGGTCAGATAAGACTGGTTGGAGAAATGTTACAATATGATGGACCAGTAAAAGCTCTGCAGAGATAACATGGCAGATGCTCTATCCTGCAAAGAACAAACTGAACCTGGCAAATGTTTGTTTGCTTGTTTGTTTTACCAGTATACATTTGTATTTATTTCTGTATGCAATGTAGTATTAGGCACGTAGCTTGGGACACTTTCTAAAATAAGTCACTGGCCATTGTTTAGAGTATCCTTTTGGCTTTTAAATACTGGTCAGGAAAACAAATGATGTAAAAATAGATGAGTAACTTTTGATTAAAAGAAATAAAAATGGATTTGCATCTAAAAGTGGAAGAGGTGAAGTGCATAACAATTCCACCAGACAATGTGGCAATATACATTATATTGCTTGTTTGAGAAAGCGGCTGGAATTTTATGCCATAGAAAATTATAAATTACAATTAGTTTCCATATTCACTACACACACACACACACACACACACACAAACACACATATATGGAAAACAAAGAGTTGTTTAAGGCTTAGCTTACAAAAATGAAAAACTTCAAAAAGATCAAAACATCTGCGTGAAAGTGGAAAAGCGCTCCTGTCAACAGCGCTCCATTTTCTCAATGAACAAACCCACCAATGCTGCATTCAGCCAAGCCTCCATTTTGGAACGTTCAGCGCAGCTACTGTGAAATCATCACCTTCACGCTTGATATATGGGTATTGACTTTAAAAGACAAACCAAAATGAAGTTTGGGAAACTATTAATTATAACTTGTAATTAAGTGGACATTTAGAGTATGGGTGGCCAGTTTGACAGCAAACGTTAAATAACATAAAAATCAATAACTCAGGCAATATCCGATTTGCTTGGTTCTGGTGTCTATTTCATTACCTTTCTAACCCCTTCCCCGCCATCCTCCGTCATCAGAAGTATTTATTTCGTCAAATTTTTGGACACTCAGGATTACATAGTTTTAAATACGAAGATTGTTCCAAAATTGTTTTGTTCTTCCCCAACTTTATAATGCCCTGAATTAAAGTACATCCCCTCTCCATTGGTGAATCTTGTATTCTGGTTAAAAAGACACCCATTGCGGGGTTCAGATCACCTTGTTGCGCAATAAACTTCTTTGCCTTCGCTCCAATCTCCGGCTGGTCTCCATTGCCTCCGCACAACCACGGGCCCTCCGTAGGACCGGGAGCTGTGCACTTCAAAACCTGCGTTCTCCCGTGGTGGCTAGGGACCCCACCGAGCCTAGCCGGCAACGGGACCCTTCCCCGTGGAGACTGACGATTTCCTCCGGGCGGTAGCAGCTCAACAAGACTTAACATCCAGATCGCGGTGGAAGACGTATGGCACTTTACAACCGTAGCATCGCTTCCTAATAGACCGTTGTCAACTCTTTCTCTCCAAACCCAGTCAGCCGCCCCGTGCTAGAACAATGGGCTCTTTTTCTACTTTGCCAGCCGCCCCGATAGGTGAAAGATCAACGAACGCAAGGGGCAAAGGTTTTCTGCATACGTCTCAGCCACAGCCCCCCGGTCGGGCCATGAAAACACGCTGGTCGTGCGTGAGCCCGCTTCCGAACGAAGGGATTTTCCGGACCGTTTCATTCTATCGTAAAAGGGCTGCCCGATCTGGCACTGCAGTGGCAGGCGTTCAGTAGGGCTCCCTTCCTTAGCTGTTAACGATAGGCAGGAGGTTGCCAGGTGGGGTACCCTGTGATGGGTGGAAATGGGGGTTGAGAAATAGGAATAGATGAGAAGAAACGGAAGAGAAAGGAAGAGGAAAAGGGAGCTCCAGAAAAAGGAAAGGAAGAGGTAGTTTAGAGTAGATCCCCCTGGTCAGCCGCCCCGCTAGCCGAACTAGTGAACGCAAGGGACCAGGCTAGATTATTGGTTGTTGCGTACTGAAACTTTGCTTTATGTTAAGAAACCCCCCTGTCCCACTCCCTTAGTGAGAAACCCTGACTTACTAAGATACCTTTCCCGTCCCTCCTTTCCCAAAAACCCCAGGTTCCTCTTAAACCCCAAGGAACGATGGGTGCCAAGGCTTCGAAGCATGGTCGTACTTCCACTGGGAAGAGGCTTCTCGAAAGCCTTCTTTTACCCAGCCGGAACCCGAATCTCCCCTCGCAATTGTTCATGAAGCATTGGACAAGGTTTTTCAACCATGAGATCTTGTCTAGACAGAAGCTGCAAGATCTTTGTAGGAACTCCTGGCCGTCTTTTACTGAAAGAGTACATCAGACTCCGGGGCCACCGGGGATCCTTCCATCGGGATCAACACAACCTTAAAGAGCTTATTGGGGAGGGGGGGTCAGCTTGCAGAGACTTTCGAGGTAGGAGTCCTTATGACTCTAAAACCGTCCCCACGCTCCAGATGCCAGGGATTAAACCTCTAGAAAGAATCCTAGAGACCAAAGGGGTCCTACCCCCCTAAGAGGAGCCATGGCACAGGGACCTGAACAGGATGCTAGTCCCAAGAGCCAAGTAGTAGCTTGGGGTGGCCAATTACTGGTTCATCCCACCGGCCAGGAAGGGATTTTAGCGATGCCCGATGTGCTTGTGGGTCCTGACTCTACTCCAACTCCTGTCAGTGACCATGGCACCTTTCCCCCATCCGCTTCCCGGCAGTCTGTCAAGGAAAATACCAAAGGAAAAAAGGGAAATAAACCAAGCAGCCTCCTTCCAGATGCCACTGAGGGCTTTCCCCATACCACCGACAGACCCAGATGGGGCCCCACGTATGATCTATACCCATCAACCCTTCCGCACGGCCGATCTGATCAACTGGGCTAACACGATGCCCTCCTTGAGAGATGACCCTGACAAGTGCCACCGGCAAATTGCTACCATTTTCTCATCCCATCACCCTTCTTGGACTGATGTCCACGTACTCTTAAATGCCCTATTCAATGAGGCTGAAAAGGCTGACATCCTCAGTAAGGCTGAAGAAGCCCTAAATCAGGAAAACTACCAGGAAGGGAGACCTCAAGGGGTGGAGGCCTTGACACCTAGAGATCTCCGGATCGAACCCAACCCTGCCTGGGACTACAATACCCCTAATGGCATCTGGTGCCTGAACCTGTTTAAAAGGGCCATCCTGGATGGCATCAAAGCTTCAGGACAGCGCTCTATAAATTGGACAAAAGTCCAAACTGTAATACAAGGGCCCAACGAACATCCGTCGGATTATTATTCCCGGTTGGTGGCGGCTATTAAAACATGGGGCGGAATAGACCCCGAAAATCCGCACCATGATATAATAGTAAAAGGCTTCTTCAAAGACCAGGCATCGCCAGATATAAGGAAAGCCTTAAATCTCCTAGTTGGCTACGATGGGAAAACTTTTAGCGAGATACTGTCCATCGCCAAATCCGTCTTTAACAATCGAGACGAAAGGAAAAGGATGGACACCAGGGCAGAGGAAGAGGCAGTGCTTGCCCTCAGTATGGAAACCCCTTGCTTCCCAGCTCCAGGGTTCCCGGCCAGGGGAGGAGGCAGGGGGCGAGGAAGAGGGGGAGGATTGAACGCAAGCCCATCCATCCACGACCCTGGGGCCCATCCGCTGGCCTCTGTCATTGTGTTATCAACCAGGGCACCTAAGACGAAACTGCCCATATTTATACCCGGGGAGCCCATGGGTTGAAGCCAACTCTTACCCATTCCCCGGAGGAAACTCACCATATTCCACCTTTCCTTCGCACCCTCCTTGGGCCCAGGGTTATGAGAACCAGCAAATGGTGCCACCCCATCCCCAAGGGAATTGGCCACCCCAAGGCACCCAGGTCTCGGCGGCCCAACCAACCGCAGAGTCACACCCTCCGAATCCTTTCCGTGCCCCTCTGCCAGCTCAAACTGACCCGCAATTCGTTCAAGCCCTTCCTTCCGACTCGAGGCTGGGTGCCTCAACAGGACCGTTTGAAGCCCTTCCCCTTTGAACTGCGCCCAATCCCCTCTCCTCGTACACCCGGGGTTACAGCCCCGACCCCACTCGCACCCCAGTCTGTTCAGCGTTCCCCAGCACCGCACCCCAGCACCGCACCCCAGCAACGCACCCCAGCAATGCACCCCACTCGCACCCCAGTTCCTGTTCATAGTTACAGTTCCTGGCACCCCAGTTCCTGTTCACGCACCCCAGTTCCTGGTTCATCGCACCCCAGTTCCTGTTCATCGCACCCCAGTTCCTGTTCATCGCACCCCAGTTCCTGTTCATCGCACCCCAGTCCTGTTCATCGCACCCCAGTTCCCAGCACCCCAGTCCTGTTCTCGCACCCCAGTTCCTGTTCAACCCCAGCTGTTCATCGCAGCTGTTCACCACTAACATCTCCCTACCTCCGTGTTTTCGGACTTGCCGTACTGACAGCTTTTGACAGCTGCTTGACAGCTCTCCGTGTTTTCGGACTTGCCGCTACTGACAGCTTTTTGACAGCTGCTTGACAGCTGTTTTCGGACTGCCGCTACTGACAGCTTTTTGACAGCCGTTTGTTCTCCACATTTTCGGACTCACCGCTTTGACAGCTTGCCTTATTCTGACTACTTGCCGTTTGACAGCTGTTTGACAGTTCTCCACGCTTTCGGACTTACCGCCTTGACAGCTCGTCTTATTCCGACTGCTTGCCGTTTGACATTTGTTTGACAGTTCCCCGCATTTTCGGACTCACCACTTTGACAGCTGTTTGACAGCTATTTGACAGCGCACCCTGTCTCCCCGTTTGCCGCCTTTGACAGCTTGCCGGTGTGACTACCTGCCATTTTGACAGCCGTGTGACAGCTCATCATACTCTCCGACCAGCTGGCTTTTGACAGCCTACCGTACCTGCACCCGATATTGGCCTCCAACCATGACTGGCCCGCTCTCCCTGAATACGACCAGCCGAGGCGCGTGGGGAAGGTGAGTACCAAGTCTCGAAGGTGTAGGTGTGGAGAAAAGGATTTGTGGTTCTGCGAACCGGATACAAATCTTATCTCCAATGCGGGACTGTTAGGGAAAATTCCAGCCACCACCTTCCCCCACCGCGCAGCCTCCTCGCGGGACCCCCGCGCTGCCAAATGCGGGACCTGGAAGCCTCTTTCTTCTCTTTGCCCCCCCCGACGATGAGCGGGTACCCCACACATAAGTCGCACAAGCACTACATACAACCCTCGCGATGAAGGGTTCCCCCAAAAACCCCGATCTGCGTTCCGAAAAGCCCCTGGAAAAGCGCTCCTGTCAAACAGCGCTCCATTTTCTCAATGAACGGCAAACCCACCAATCAGGAGCATGCAATTCAGCCAAGCCTCCATTTTGGAACTTCAGCGCAGCTACTGTGATTCAATCATCACCTTCACGCTTGACTGCACGCTAAGTGGGTATTGACAGGCTCCCTGCTGCGAGAACAATGGAACTGAAACCAAAATGTATCTAGTTTGGGAAACTATTAATTATAACTTGTCACAATGTTGCAAGTGGACTTGTTTAGAGTATGGGTGGCCAGTTTGATAGCTCAAACGTTAAATAACATAAAAATCAATAACTCAGCAATGCAATATCCGATTTGCTTGGTTCTGGTGTCTATCTGCTCCTATAAAATAGCCTTTCTAACCCCTCGATCCCCGCCATCCTCCGATCATCAGAAGTATGTTATTTCGATGCTGTAAATTTTTGGACACTCAGCTCAGTGACTTTCATAATCCCTTATGCAGCGAGTCACGTACTCATCCAGCTGCAGGAGGAAATACACCCCTCCCGGTATTACTTGAGCACCCATCCATCTGTTACCATGACAGCCGACATCCTCTCAAGAGTTCCCCATTGTTCTTCCCCAGTGGAAACCTTCAATGTGTATTGCACCCACCCTAAATCCCATCACCAGTTCCTGCCACCCCTCTTGACATGTAAAACTTGTTTTTCCCGTATGTAAATCTCGCTAGAACCTCCCCTCTCCACCCTCTCTCTGACGTTTTGATGATGTATTTTGCTATGTATTCTGGGCAATGGCGGGAAGTTTTAAAAATTCATGACACCCATTGTTCGGGGTTCAGACGCTCCTGGACCTTGTTGCGCAATAAACTTCTTTGCCTTCGCTCCAATCTCCGGCTGGTCTCCATTGCCTCCGCAGCGAACCACGGGCTTCCTCCGTAGGACCGGGAGCTGAGCAGTCTCGACCCGGTAATTTCCGTAACAGCTTACAAATGAAAAACTTCACACAGATCAAAACAGTGAAAGTGTAACAATTAACATGCTCAATTTTGATGATTAAAAGATATATCTTTAAAAGACATGAACTGTAATTACACGAACAGCATGGGCATTTCATTATATTTCGTTTATTTGTCAAAAGGATTACATAGTTTTCAAATACGAAGATTGTTCCAAAATTGTTTAACTTTATAATGCCCTGAATTAAAGTACATATTGGTGAATCTTAGGGTTAAAAAAGGCGAATCACTTGCAAAATACACAACAAGCCATGTTTCCAGCAAACAAGACTTAACAGAACGTATGGCTTTACAGTAGCATCAATTTGTCAACTAAATTGTAGCAATAAATACATATAATCTCTACACATAGACTTACATTTTGATCTGCTTTAAACAGTACAGAAAACAAAAACCAATTGAAAATCTGTTGTAAAGTGTTGAACACTCAAAAATCTTTAAAAATCGGTTTTCAGAATCTAAAATCAAAACATTTAAAGGGCATTGCAGATGAACAATTCTTCGCCAAACGGGGGGGGGGACACAGGTAGGGGTTGGCAGCGGGGGAGGGGGCACATTAGCGGGGAAGGGGGGGCAGGAAAGAAAGCATATAGCCAGAACCGTAGGAGGAGGGAAGAGGCTCGATTTTTACATTTTCTTTTTCTTTCTTCTTCTCTTTCTTCTTTTTGCCCTCTTCTATCTTGGGAAGAAATCTGAAAGGCAAGCATGGACATGACTCAGAATCACAAGAACTACAAGAAAAGGGTTAAATCCCATCTGATTAAAACACAAAACTTTGAATCACCGTGCTCAATCAGAAAACCAAGATCTTTTACCCCTGTTACGGTATGGTATCCTCATCTTGGCTTTCTTTTGATAACTTTCCTCTTGGCTCATTTGTCTCCAGCGACTACATTCTCCGCTTTTAAAATTTATGGTAGCAGAAGAACAATCCAGCATTCAAGGCTGGGTGGTGCCGGGAGTGGGGGGAACTTCTGAGCATCAACTTTATAGTTACAGTGGTACCTCGGGTTAAGAACTTCATTCGTTCCGGAGGTCCGTTCTTAAGCTGAAGCTGTTCTTAACCTAAGGTACCACTTTAGCTAATGGGGCCTCCTGCCGCCGCCACCGCACAATTTCTGTTCTCATCCCGAAGTAAAATTCTTAACCCGAGGTACTACTTTTGGGTTAGCAGTGTGTAACCTGAAGCGTTTGTAAGCCGAGGTACCACTCTATTTTGCAGGTAGTTGTGTAAGCCATATCCAGGGGCAATAAAGTGAGAAACCCATGAATGCATCTTGACAGTTTACTCTTACGTTTTCTTAGGTTTTGCCAATCGATCTCACAGATGCTGGGGTCCAATTTAATCTTCGCCTTTTCTGGCTTTGACAGTCTGTTTTCTGTTGCCAATCTGAAACCTTTGGGGTCTCAATTTCACTAACTGCCTTTTCTGTTTTCTGCTGTTGGAAACAAAATGTGTTTTTGCATTAAACAGCCTGTTGATGGTAATTATAATTATTATTATTATTATTATTATTATTATTATTATTATTTACAGTGGAACCTCAGCTGTCAAACTTACAGATAATGCGTTCCGGAAGCCTGTTCAGCTTCCGAAATGTTCAAAAACTGGGACTCAATGGGGCGGTCAGCAAGCCCCATTCAGAAAGAGAAACATGCCTTGAGGCACTGTCTTCAGAGGAAATAGAAGTATTCAATTCTAGTTTGTACAGAGTTTGGGAGGTGCAACATTCAGCTTCCGAGGTTCCACTGTAGATCACAATGTAGATCTTCTTGATACAAGATGGTACCTTACCTGGTGGTGCTTCTTTTGTTGTTGTTTTTCTCTCTGTTGTCATTGCCTATAGAAAAAGAGCAAAAGGGTTATTTGATGGGTTCATTGTGTTATTAATATTTGGATGGGAGCTGCCCAGAGTGGCTGGGGCAACCCAGTTGGATGGGCGGCATATGAAAAATATAATATAATATTATAATTATAATTATTATAATTATAATAGAAGAAATATGGCCTCAATATGGCAGCAACCAATCCCACGTCCCCCTATTTTTTACATTAGTTTCTAAGAATAAAACCCCATCTTTACACGTATGTGAAGTATGTGACTCACCATTCTAAACAGAAGGTCTATTTTTTTTCCTTCGACCTCCATAATTTCCTCCCTGGAGACTATGGGGATGTATGGGCGCCTGGGTGTTATTTTCTGAAAGAAAAAAAGGAAAATGAATGTTCCCCTTGCCCAATTATATCATTTCTGACTCTAATATTGGAAAAGACCTGTCTGGCTTCAAGCAGTAATGGCCTCTGTTAACTGATTTTGCTGTGTTAGCTTTATTGGCCGAGGGAGCCGGCATACAGCTTCCGGGTCATGTGGCCAGCATGACTAAGTCCTTTCTGGCAAACCAGAGCAGCTCACGGAAACGCCATTTATCTTCCCGCCAGAGCGGTACCTATTTCTCTACTTGCACTTTGATGTGCTTTCAAACTGCTAGGTTAGCAGGAGCAGGGACCAAGCAATGGGAGCTCACCCCGTCGCGGGGATTCGAACCGCCGACCTTCTGATCAGCAAAGCCCAAGGCTCTGTGGTTTAACACACAGCGCCACCTGTGTCCCAAATGTTCCCCAAATGCTCCCAGAAGGACCATATGAGGTAGGGGTGCAAACATGCACAGATGCATTGCCACAGATTCAAACTCCTGGATCCCTTCCAACTCTACAATTCTAACATTTGAATTTGTTCTTACTTACATGTTTTGAAGGGGCTGGTGGAGGTGGTGGAGGGCTCACTGAAAAGGAAGAAAACAAAAGATCACTGTTACCTGTCTGCTTCATTTAGCTTTGTCCTCTCTTGTGCTGCGTGCTACACTTGGGCCAGACAATGGGAATGTGGGGCGCAAGGTTCAGCAAGGACCAAGAACTAGCCTCTAAGTGGGTCAAGGTGAATATGAATTTTACATACCTGGCTTCGACGGCGCCTGGGGTCTTTTAAAAGACATATTCTGCAAAGGAAAACAAGACACTTATGTAGGTGGCTGAACAAATCCAGCTAAAAAAAGGATGACCCATGCCTCCTCCTTTTTCACTGTTCTGCTTCCAGAAAAAGAGAAAAGGAAAACAAAGTACAGTGCTACCTCTGCTTGCGAACGGGATCTGTTCCGGAGCTCGGGACGTACCCCGAAGTTTTCGCAACCCAGAGGATCGCTTCTGTGCATGCGCACAGTGCGATAGAGCGCTTCTGCACATGCGTGCGGCGCGAAACCTGGAAATATACTTCTGGGTTTGCCGCTTACGTATCCCAAAGTATATGTAACAGGAGGGATACGTAAGCAGAGGTACCACTGTAACTGAAAGGTGATGCAGAAATAAACTTGAACAACAACTATTCCATACCAGTTGAGCTGTTGCCTCCCTGCATGAGCCACCCCACACGCCTACATCCTTGGAGCTGGAACTTAGTCTGGGTGCTAGCGCTGCTGCCAAGGAGATCTCAATTTACACAAATGCAGAACAATAATTCCCTGGAAATAGGGATGCTGCAGAAATGGTCCAAATTAGCTACAGTCTGAAAAGACTGGAGGCTACCTCTCTGCCAAACCCAATGGTCTCAGAGTGTCTCAATTTACTGGGAAACAAGGAATTGCACCCATGACTAATTCAGGGGTTGTGGGTTGGTCAGCGTAAGCTTGTGACCAACAAACACACAGCCGGCTGTCTAGCTCTTCCCTGCACAGAGTTGGGTGTTTTAAAATTGCATGTTAAGATAACAAATACTTACTTGTTCTTGTAGCTTCATTTTACTCCCCACCACGTAGCTGCAAAAGATCAAGATTATATATGAAACTCTTGATATATTATTCCAACTTAACCTCTTCATCTTTCAAATGCCATTCTAATAGCAATTTATACATTTTTGATAATATTTTAACTTTATTATTTAATATTTCCATTCAAATTTCAATTTAGTATAACCAAATCCATTTTTCTTTAAATCTTCTTTCAATATTTCATTGATTTGGTGATAGTGCAACCAATCATTTACATACCCTTTAATCTCTTCATGAGGTTTTATTATCCAATTGTTAGCTTTCTCACGCACTCACTTTTTATAGTTGGCCCAATTTTTACTCATATTTATTTTCCCCACACTCATTGCCTCCAAAGGTGACGGCCACCATGGTGTTTTTTTGTTCCAATAGATTTTTATACCTATCGCAAACCTCATATAGAGATTTTCGGAATATGTGGTTTCCAAATCCTTTATGAACTTTTGTTTTTGTCATACCATAAATATATATGCAAACCAAATCTAAATATCTGGGTGTTAATATGACAGCAAAAATTTTAAATTTAAATTTAAATTATGAAAAACTTTGGAATGAGATAAAAAGAGATTTAGAAATATGGACGAATTTAAAGTTATCTATTTCAGGCCGAATTTCAGTAATTAAGATGAATGTATTGCCAAAAATGTTGTTTCTGTTTCAATCATTACCTATTATTGACAAGATGGATTGTTTTAAAAGGTGGTTGGAAGATTTATCCAAATTTATCTGGCAGGGGATGAAACCAAGAATTAAATATAAGATTTAAACTGATTCTAAGGAAAGAGGTGGATTCTCCCATATGCCAGATTTAAGGATTTATTATGATGCAGCTGCCTTTTGTTGGTCGAAAGACTGGTTTACGTTAGAAAATGCTGATGTATTAGATTTGGAAGGTCATGATAATGTTTTTGGATGGCATGCATATATTTGGTATGTTAAGATTAAGGCCCACAAAGGTTTTAAAACGCATATAATTAGGAAATCTTTGTTCAAAGTATGGATGAGGTATAAAGATTTGTTAGAAAAGAAAACGCCCAGATGGCTGTCACCGTTAGAAGCTAAAGCCCACAAAAGAGCAAATATGGAAAGACAATGGCCGAAATATAGTGACATTTTGACACAAGAAGGAGGAAAATATAAGTTGAAATCATATGAGCAATTGAAAGGATATGTTACAGACTGGTTGCAATATTATCAGATTAATGAGACAGTCAAGTCAGATAGAAAAATTGGTTTTCAGGTAGAGAAATCCAAGTTGGAGGCTGAATTGATTGAGCCAAAGACTAAAAATCTTTCCAGAATGTATAATTTACTGCTTGAGTGGCATACTAAAGATGAAATGGTTAAATCAACAATGATAGATTGGGCAAAGGATGTGGGGCACAACATCATGTTAGAAGACTGGGAAAGACTGTGGAAAACAGGTATAAAATTTTCAGCATGTAATCTGCTTAGAGAGAATATTATGAAGATGATGTATAGGTGGTATCTGACCCCGGTGAAATTAGCAAAAATTTATCATGGTCAAAATAATAAGTGCTGGAAATGCAAAGAAGCAGAAGGAACTTTCTTTCATATGTGGTGGACGTGCCCAAAGGTAAAAGACTTCTGGGAAAAGATTTATAATGAAATGAAGAAGGTGTTGAAAAACACATTTAAAAAGAAACCAGAAGCCTTTTTACTGGGCATCCTTGGCCAGGAAATTCCTAAATGTGATAGAACTCTATTTATGTATGCCACAACAGCAGCTAGAATTCTGATAGCTAAAAACTGGAAGAGAGAAGAACTACCAACGATTGATGAATGGCAGATGAAAATGATCGAGTATATGGAGCTCGCGGAGATGACCGGGAAACTTTGTGACCTGAGGGATGATGCGGTGAAAGAAGATTGGAAGAAATTTAAATTGTTTTTAAAAACAATTATTGTATGATTGACAATTAGTAGGGGAATATGTTAGCTTCAGCGCTCCCGCGCGTGGCCACCATTAGCAGCAAACGAGCCTGCCGCGCGCAGCGGAAGAAGACAAAGCGCGAACTGTCAAAGGTAGTACTGCGCAGATACAGAGCTGTTCCCGCCAGGAAATGCATATATGTAAGGTTACTATTGGTTGCTTGTGTATATGACGTGGAAAAAAGGTTGAAATAAAGGTTCCCGCCTCGGTGCGAGCGGGAGTGGATCGTTAGCTGTTCCTGAGTGCACCAGATCTCCGACTGCAGTCTCTCATTTCTCCTGCATCTTTCTTTGCCTTTGCGATCTCCGTTCCTTTGCTCTAGCGACCTCTGCTGCCTTTTACCTTCAAGACCTCTGCTGCTCTTACACTCACGACCTAACCTCAGATTTGTTGGAGCAGGTACTCCGACAAATTAGATATACCGTATATCGTGGCGTATAAGGCGACTTTTTGAGCCTTTTTTATCCTCCCCAAAGTCGGGGGTCATCTTGTACGCCGGATACTAAAACCGGGGTACACAGGGGAGGCCGTCGGAGATCCTCCCGGCAGAGCGGCAGCGGCTTCAGCGTCCTCTCACCCGGCTCCCTCCCTAGCTCACTGTAAAGCGGCAAAGCGATGCCCCTCCCAGCCTGCCTCCCTCCCTGGCTTCTCCCTGTTGAGCAGACTTCTTTTACTGGGGCCTCTGAGCTCCAGAATTGGTTTTCTGCTACTGTTTAATTCACTTTCTCCTGCAAGCAAGAAGCCAGTGCGCGGCCGATTGGGGCCCTTTTCTTCCTTGGGCTGCTCCCGGCCTCTCCCTCTCCCACCCACCCCCATCCCCCGAGAGAGAAAGAACTTTCTCCTGCAAGCATAGCTGTCAAGTTCTCCCTTATTTTAAGGGAAATTTCATTATGCCGAATAGGCTTCCTCGTGAGAAAAGGTAAAACTTGACAGCTATGCCTCACTATTTATAAGTGACAGTCATAAGCATTTGATGCCTCATGCTTATAAGTGAAAGTCTTGATGCCTTATGTTATGATGGGTGTCTTAAGATTTAGTGTCAGGAGTATAACGTATTCCTGGACACCGCAGAGTTAGACGCAGACTTTTCTGGAAGCTTCTGGCTGTTGTGTAATTGACTGGACAGCACAATGCAGGAACTCAGCAACTCACTGGATAACTATATACAGTATTTATTGAAGCAACTAGTTTCCATAAGTTACTATTTACAGACTTTACAAAATAAAAGAAACAAAACATAAAATCTTTCCTCTCTCTCTCTCTCTCTCTCTCTCTCTCTCTACACTGACCACGTTCTCTACACCAACCACACACTAACCATCAAGAAGCTCTCACACAGAGCTCACCTTATCAGGAACTCATTGACCAATCACAGGTCCTTGCTAAGGGTCTGAGAGAGAGCAGAGCTGGGCTTTCTGCCAACTCGTTAATTGCTTAATTGCTTGGAGATAGACAGCTGCATTTCTGCACGTAGGCAATTTGCAATCTCTAACAGGGTTATCTGAAGAAGTGTGCATGCACACGAATGCTCCATACCAAGAACACACTCAGTTGGTCTCTAAGGTGCTACTGGATAGAATTTTTTATTTTGTTTTGTTTAGACTATGGCAGACCAACACGGCTACCCACCTGTTATGATGGGCGTTGCACTACTGTCTTTTATGTTTTACATGTTTGATGCCTTATGTTTCTAAGGGACAGTCACAAGCATTTGAATTAAAATCACCATTGAAATCATAGAATCATAGAATCATAGAATCATAGAGTTGGAAGAGACCACAAGGGCCATCCAGTCCAACCCCCTGCCAAGCAGGAAACACCATCAAAGCATTCCTGAAGATGGCTGTCAAGCCTCTGCTTAAAGACCTCCAAAGAAGGAGACTCCACCACACTCCTTGGCAGCAAATTCCACTGTCGAACAGCTCTTACTGTCAGGAAGTTCTTCCTAAGTTTAGGTGGAATCTTCTTTCTTGTAGTTTGAATCCATTGCCCCGTGTCCGCTTCTCTGGAGCAGCAGAAAACAACCTTTCTCCCTCCTCTATATGACATCCTTTTATAATTTGAACATGCTTATTATCATCACTCTTGAGATCAAATCTGTGGGTTTTTTTTATTTTTATTTGGTGTGCGTTGGAAGAAGGGTCTCTTAACGGCGAGTATACATAACCCTACATTTTAACTGGAAAAGTTGGGGGTCGTCTTATACGCCCAGTCGTCTTATACGCCGACATATACGGTATTTAGGAAAGAAAGCTAAGCTGTAGATTTGGAGTAAGATTAAGTGTTTAAGATCGATGAATTTGAGTTAAGGAAATTTAGTTAAGTTGTAATAGTTAGATAATTTTTATACTAAATATGATCTTGCAAGATGTTTAGAAATTACTAATGATGTTAGACAAGGAACACGGGAAGAGAGGGGTAAGGAGGAAGTCTAATTGCAATATGAGAGACAATTATGTTAAGAAATGAGTTTTTTCGTTTTGTGTTTTTGTCTATATATTTAGTGTTGTGCGGTTTGTTATTGTTGTAACTGGTTTTTTTTTCATTTTATAAAATTCAATATATTTTTTTTTAAACCAAATCTATTGTCAGATCCTTCCAAATCTAGAAGATCTGCATTTTCTAACAACATCCATTCCTTCAAACAACAGAATACAATTTCAGGCTTCCGGTTTTTGGCACGGACGGGAATGGCCGAAAGATACCATCGCTCCCGACCCCCATGGGGAACTCCGAGGCTGTAATGGGAGTATGCAGCCTCCCTTACCTTCCCAGGAGTGTGGGAAGGACTGCCTTGCCCGCAGATGCCCCTTAAACCTGCTCTGACCCTATGGGAAAATGAGCAGGGGGGCCAGGGCAGAGAGCACCCAGGGGGGAGGAACTCTTGCGGCCGGCCCGATCGTACAAGATTCCCAACGCTGTAAAATATAAATTAGTGAGAATTCTTGGGCATGCTTCAAACGAAGGAGGAAAAAGTATTTTGTTAAAAAACTCAGCCACTGAACTATTAAGAAGAGAAGAGAAGTTTTTATCACCGTATTGGTATGTGAAGCGGGACGGAAGGGGGGGGAGCCCCGGACTCTGTGATTGTATTTTGCTTTAATATTTTAAATAACGGGCAAATACCCCCCCCCAAGACCCAACTTTATTATATATAGCAAGTGAGATCTAAAAGACTGATAATTCAAATTTGGTGGAGAAGATTTGAAATTATATACAAAAACTGTGCGGAACTTAATGAAAAGTAAACACGCTGTCCTAATGAGAGGAGAAGGAAATTGTTAACATCTAGAAGTGGAGGAAGAGGTGACCAAATTATAGTTTTTCTTATTTCAGCATAAGGCATATATTTAGCTGAAGCCTGCTATGGTATAAGTTTATATCTTTTTGTATACTTTTAATGTATAATTCTTACTGTGAGCTGGTCAGTGTTGCTAAAAGGGGTCTCTCTTCCCTCACAAAGGGGCCTCTTACATTCCATTCTAAATGCAGCTAAGAGAGAGGCCTGGCATTTTAAAGATGCCTTTCTGAGGAGGTTTTGCTTTCCCCCTTCACCTAAAGCCCTAAAGACCCATTAGTGCTCTCTCTGAGTGTCTTGCTCTGCTAAGCACTTGAGATAATAAGGAAGGCCTAAAGTTATCAAAACACAGGAAGGTAAAGCAGGATAGATAGACAGACGACCCTGAAAAAGAACCCCTTATCATAGAATGATGTATTATGCAGCTAAAATCCGGCTAAAAGCATAGACAAAATATAGGGGTTGGAGAGGCCCTATCAAGGATTCTAAACATCGTACCAGGGTAGGAGGTTACCCGTGTCAGCAAGGTATAGACAATGCGTGTATGATGGGCTGCAGACCAAGGTCTCTAGACAGCGTGACTCTGATGAACACCAGACCAAGGTCCCCCTCTATTCCTGTATACGATAACCCTTGACCCCACTTGCGTGCACCCGCTTTTAGGTTGAGATTCCGAAGGTGGGGAGATGAGTTGGAAAACTGTATAAGAACTGCTGGAAAACTGACTAGCTTTGTACTTGCTTTTGGGTGTCTGAACACCGCAAGTGCCTTCTGCATGCAGAAATAAACTTTCTCCCTCTGAAGCCAGAAGCCTCGTGTCTCTTGACTGCTTCCATCATTTCTCGCCGGGCGCAACTCAAGGTACCCTGGGGGAGCAAATAAGGCTCCAGAAGGGGATGAAAGGCGTTTTTATCTGTTGATTTTGGCAAAAGAGGAACCCCTTGGACACTGACTGATTTTAATTGGAAGAACTTGGTTTACTGCCCAGAAATGACGTAGTTGGAATCTCCCAGGACATTCTGTACAGGATCTCAAAGTAGCTGTCTTATTACAAAAGAATTTCAGAAATAGACTGGAAAGAGAAGTTGCTGAATTACAACTTATTACCAAACCTAAAACCATGGAGAGACAGGTCTGAATAGAGACATTGGATTCGTATCTCATTATACATGATAAAGCTGTTTTTGGCCATCTCATTCCTTGCTTTTTCCTGTAAGTCCAATTACAGCCATTAACAGTCGTCAACAGTTGAAACAAAATAGAAAATTCTTTCCAGTAGCACCTTAGAGACCAACTGAGTTTGTTCTTGGTATGAGCTTTCGTGTGCATGCACCCTTCTTCAGATACCTGTCGTCTTTTTCATAAACCTGTCGTCAACAGGTTTACCACACCTATCAGCCAATTCCTACCACCCTTCTGAGTAATACCCCTCCTCACCCTCTCACTATATATAAAGTTCTGGTGACTTCTGTTTCAGTGTTTTTCAAAAGCAGGAAAACTTACATGTGTGGTAGGTGGGGGAATCGTTGGGGCGAAATTTGTCTTTGCATTGTTGTCATCTGTAATAAAAAATATGAGGAATTATCAACTTTTAAAATCAACATCCAGCTCTTCTGGATTCTAGAACAAATGCTTCTTGGCAGGGGCGTAGCGATGGGGTTGTGGTAGGGGGGCTATACCCTGGGTGCCACCACTGAGAGGGGTGACAAATCCCAGGCGGCACACTGGGCACGCATAGGCTCCACCACCCAAAAGGTCTGTCTGCTACTTCCCACCAGCTGTGGGGCGGCTGAGGGGGAGGAGTGACTCATGGTGTGCTTAATTGGACATAGAAGGTTATTCGTATGGTATAAACTGAAGAAAGTAGGAAAAACCACTGGGCCACTAAGACACAATCTAAATCAAATCCCTTATGAATACATAGTGTAAGTGAGGAACAGGTTCAAGGATTTAGATTTGGTGGACAGAGTGCCTGAAGAACCATGGATGGAGGCTCGTAACATTATACAGGAGGCAGCAACGAAAACCATCCCAATGAAAAGGAAATGCAAGAAAGCAAAGTGGCTGTCCAATGAGGCCTTACAAATAGCAGGGGAGAGAAGGCAAGCAAAATGCGAGGGAGATAGTGAAAGATACAGGAAACTGAATGCAGATTTCCAAAAAATAGCAAGGAGAGACAAGAGGGCCTTCTTAAACGAGCAATGCAAAGAAATAGAGGAAAACAACAGAATGGGAAAAACCAGAGATCTGTTCAAGAAAATTGGAGATATGAAAGGAACATTTCGTCCAAAGATTACCATAATAAAGGACAAAAGTGGGAAGCACCTAACAGAAGCAGAAGACACCAAGAAGAGGTGGCAAGAATACACAGAGGAATTATACCAGAAAGACATGGAGGTCTCGTACACCCCAGGTAGTGTGGTTGCTGTGCTTGAGCCAGACATCCTGGAGAGTGAAGTCAAATGGGCCTTAGAAAGCACTGCTAATAACAAGGCCAGTGGAAGTGATGATATTCCAGCTGAACTATTTAAAATTTTAAAAGATGATGCTGTTAAGGTGCTACACTCAATATGCCAGCAAGTTTGGATAACTCAGCAGTGGCCAGAGGATTGGAGAAGATCAGTCTACATGCCAATCCCAAAGAAGGGCAGTGCCGAAGATTGCTCCAACTTCCGCACAATTGCGCTCATTTCACACGCTAGCAAGGGTATGCTTAAAATTCTACAAGGCAGGCTTAAGCAGTATATGGACTGAGAACTCCCAGATGTGCAAGCTGGATTTCGAAGGGGCAGAGGAACCAGAGACCAAATTGCGAACATACGCATTCGGATTATGGAGAAAGCTAGAGAGTTCCAGAAAAACATCTACTTCTGCTTCATTGACTACGCAAGTGAGTGATTCACTTTCTTAGATTCCATGATCACTGCAGATGGTGACAGCAGTCACAAAATTAAAAGACGCCTGCTTCTTGAGAAAAAAGCAATGACAAACCTAGACAGCATCTTATAAAGCAGAGCCATCACCTTGCCGACAAAGGTCCGTATAGTTCAAGCTATGGTTTTCCCAGTAGTGGTGTATGTAAGTGAGAGCTGGACCATAAAGAAGGCTGATCAGCGAAGAATTGATGCTTTTGAATTATGGTGCTGGAGGAGACTCTTGAGAGTCCCATGGACTGCAAGAAGATCAAACCTATCCATTCTGAAGGAAATCAGCCCTGAGTGCTCACTGGAAGGACAGATCCTGAAGCTGAGGCTCCAATACTTTGGCCACCTCATGAGAAGAGAAGACTCCCTGGAAAAGACCCTGATGTTGGGAAAGATTGAGGGCACAAGGAGAAGGGGACGACAGAGGATGAGATGGTTGGACAGTGTTCTCGAAGCTACCAACATGAGTTTGGCCAAACTGCGAGAGGCAGTGAAGGATAGGCGTGCCTGGCGTGCTCTGGTCCATGGGGTCACGAAGAGTCGGACACGACTGAACGACTGAACAACAACAACACTTACCGGTACTTCCATGACTGGCCTTCTTATATTTCTCCGGCTGTTCATTTTTCTTATCTCTACAGTAATAGAAAAAAATGCTATGAAAAAACTTGTAACGCTGCTCTGGGTGTGCAGTTTTGACTGTAACCTATTGCGCAAGAAACCCTGTCTTGTCCTTGCTCCAGTGGCTGGACTTCTTTTATTTAACTCCGCAGAAACCAGTGGGCTTATCCCCAAGGGCCAGGTGCCTGGGCCCTTCCACACCTGGGATTTTCCGTTTACACTGTCCAACCCCCTCCTTCCCTACAGACACTCTCAGGTGTTGAGATCAGCAGAGGGAGCCCTCTTGGCAGTTCCACTGTCCTCAGAAGCTCGGCAGGGTGGCCCAGCAGAGGACAGTCCCTGTGGGTTGGGACACCCCCCTCCCCACAGAGGCAGGCCTGCCCCCCTTTCCTTCCCAAGCTCAGTACCATGGCCTACCTTCAGAAGAACTCGGAGTGCAGTTGAAGAAAAAGATCCGCGCTTCTTTCTAAACTGATGTCGTCTGATGTCATCGCATTCCACAGGCGCCCAGTGGTCCTTGTGTTCCAGATGCGGTTCTTGAGCGCTGTGATTTGATCTCGCGAGGACAGGGCTTAGGTGCCCATTCAGGTCAAAACACAAACGCACCAACAATTCCTGTTCAGCAAAGCACATACCCTTTTTTGAACTGGGCAGCAGCCTTCTCCTGTGCTGATGGGGACTTGAGTTCAATCCAGGCCAGACCTGTTTTCCTTCCTATATATATTGGGACAAACTAAGCCAGCCATCCCCAACTGGGTGCCCTCCAGGTGTTGGGGACCACAGATCCCATAAGCCCCGGACTGCACAACAGGAAGGCAGCAGGTCGGGGGGGGGGCTGATCTACAGAATGGTCACCAACCCGCCCCCCTTTCTGGGTGATTGTGCCCTGACTCTGGGAATCTGTTCACCTGGGCCTTTGGTGGAGTTGCTTAGCCTATCCTGGGATTTCACCTGAATCTGTATTGTCATAGTGGATTTTTAATTGTAATTGGTTTTGATTTATATCTTTTTATTACAGTGTGTTGTAAGAAAAAAAATCTGCCCTTATTCCTGTTATGGAAATTATGGGGGAGGGGTCACCCAAGCAAAGTCTCCTCCCGAGTAAACTCATTGGGGTATGGAGTGATGCCCTTAAGGGAACCCATCTCTCCGTCATGATCCAGTAGGTGAGAGACCACGTGCACAGGGAAATGCCTCAGCAGGTAATCTCTGGGTGCTTCAGGAAGCCACTGGGCTAATATCCCTCAGCTGGAATCCCATTGTTCTCTCCCAGATAAGTGCTCAAGGTATCCTTGCCAATACTTAAAACCAATTCACATTGGCCCAGGGCTATCTCCCTGATCTTGCTCTGTTTCCCCCATATGTTAATCTTGTTTTTCCTATATGTTAATCATGTATAACCCTTTCCTTGTCGTGACATAGTAATGATGTTTCCAAACTGTATTCTGGGATGTGATAGGAGTTTTTAAAAGTTCTTGTAACGCTGCTCTGGGTGTGCAGTTTTGACTGTAACCTATTGCGCAATAAACCCTGTCTTGTCCTTGCTCCAGTGGCTGGACTTCTTTTATTTAACTCCGCAGAAACCAGTGGGCTTATCCCCAAGGGCCAGGTGCCTGGGCCGTTCCACACCTGGGATTTTCCGTTACAATTCCCTTATGGGGTACACAAGAGCCCTTGCAAAGTCCTTTGCAGGTTCTCCATTGGTAGGAGTAAAAAACAGAGGCCAACCAGAGAAGATTGAGAAGCAAAGCAGCTCGTAAGCTTGATCTTTCTTATTCTGTTGCAACATGGTCCCTTCCTCACACACAGGTGAGCAGGGAAGAAGAACCTCAAACCAAGGGCTGCCTTTCCTTAAAAAGACATTTCAAAAAAAACCCCCTCGGAGTCCAGCCCCCCACCCCCCAGAAGCATCATCCATACATCACAGAAGAGCTGCAGCCCAATGCCCATCCCCCCAGATACATCACACATACATCATACAAGGAAGGTGTTATCTGATTGCCTTCTCAGTAGCCTGGCCATTCCTTGGAGATGGTAATCTTCTTTAATTCCTGGGACAATTAAATCCCTCACCCGTCCTTCCTTGCAGAGACCCATTTGGTAAACATTTGGTCGGTTTTGAGAGTCAAAATGGTTTGAGGCCTGTCTGCCTCAGACAGGTGGCCTTGTTTGCTTGGAATACTTATTATTTCTTACAACACAGTGGAAACTTTGGGACCTTCTGTATGGTGAACAGCAATTACCGGTAACTGATTGAACACAGGAAATTATAAAATTCAGGAGTGCAGAAACATCATCATCAGTGGTATGGATGAATAAAATTCACATTTTGAGACCCAAAATTTAGTGAATTTCGACTTGTTGGTTCTAACATTTGGAAATTCGTGGCATGTTACTAGTCATAAGCTCAATTGGTCATATAATACTAGCCCCAACAACCCACCCACAACCACAACCGCATCTGCTCCCTGTCTGCCCCATAGAGAAAGCCAGGGCCCACGTGGGCCCACAAGTGTTCCTCTTGCTCTGCTACAGAGGCAGAAAAAGGTTTCACGGTTAAACTATAAACCGTGTTTGCCACTGCAGCAAATGGCTGGCAGTGCTTCTGCTGGGTCAGTTAACCTGCTGCCCCAACGCCTTTCCTTCAAATGCACATTTCTTCCTCGGAGTGACTCACTGTGGCGTCAGATCCTGCTTTTGCTAGGCTAAAGGGCACAGGCAGGCAGGGGGCTGGGTATGGTTTGTTTGTTCTTGTTCTTACTGGGTATTTCGTGGTTTTTTATCTTGTATTCTCATGCTGTGAAGTGCCTCTGATGATGGAGATGGTTTGCTGGTTTGACTGCTGCTCCCATCATCCTGACCATGGGGCTTGCTAGCTGGGCTGATGGGATTTGGAGTCCAACAGCCTCTGGAGGGCCACAGATTCAACACCCTTTGTTTCATCAAGGCTTGCTACCAAGCAACCTGGCCACTCTTGCCCCATGTGGCTGTCTAAGGCCATTTTGCCCCATCACCCCAGACCCTACGCCATGTGGCAGAGGACTCCTCCCTCCATGCAAGGCTGCTGCTGCCTGGGTCAGATGCTGCCCAGATCGGTGTGATGCAGCTTGGCAGGGAAAGAGTCTTTTGGCATACACACCCTACTGCTCTCTCCATAGGAGAAGGGGGGGAGGCAGGGCTAGCATTTAATGTTTATAGAACATGATGGGTTGCATTTTGAGAGCTTCCCACCCCAACTGAGAGTCCTGATTCTCCTGTCTCCACAATCAGGGTTTTCTATGGGGTAATCGGCTGTTGATTTCTGTAGGGAGCTACTGGGCTAGCAGCTGCTTTTGAGGTTGCAAGCATGTGACTTTGGGGGTGGGTAGGGTGGGTGTACATACACAAACAGGGGCGGAGCTAGGGGAGGCGGGGGGGGGGGCCGCCCGCCCCGGGTACCGCCCTGGAGGGGGCGACACTCGGAGCCGCGCCCCCGCCCCTCGCCTCCTCCTGGCAGCTTCGGAAAAAGAGAAAAATACAAATGAAAGCTGCAAGCTTGCTGGCCGATCGAGGTTTTGGGCGCGGGCGCGGCTGCCTGCTGGGGGGGTGGGGTTGACACTGGGGCCGCGGCCCCCCCCTGTGATCCTCGCCTCCCCCCCGCAAAAGCCGAGCCCAGGAGCCACCGCGCTGAAGCGAGGCGTGCCGTGCAGAGCGAGGATCATTTGCTCGGCTGGCGATTTGTTATTCCCTCTAACGTCCTGAGACATAGATTCTCAAAGGGCCAAGCCTCCGCCATGTGTGAATGTGATAAGGAGACACTGCAGTCTCTCCAGCACATTATGTTCACTTGCCCCTTGTTCAATGTGCCACGGGCAAATTTGCTGGGGTCAATCATACAGAAACTAGAGGGCACCCCACCAGAATTCCACCTCGCCCAAATCTTGCAGGATAAGGATACTCATACGACCCTGAAAGTGGCAAGGTTCCTGGTCGCTGTCCTTACCCAAAAGCGACGCCAAGGAGCACTACAGCTAGCTAAGGCGTAGTATGCCATTCTATTTTATTGTATTTTATTGTATTGTGGTGTTTTAGCGGCTGTTGTTCCCACTTGCATAAGTTGTTATCTATGTGTTTTTTTTTACTTGTATGGGCCTATGGCCATAAATAAAATTCTATTCTATTCTTATTCCTGCTGCAGGAATAACAACAAATCGGTGGCCGAGCAAGCGATACTCAGATCCCTTTCGCTTTCCCCTGGCTGGCGCTGCTCGAGGGGCTCCCAGTCCGGTTGAGCCTTCCAGCAGCCCAAGACTGTGCAGGTAATGTGTGCCTGCCTGGTTGCATCGCAGCGTTTCTCCACTTCTGGCTTCCCTTGCTGCTAGCCCCTGCAGCCCTTGCCTCTCAGTTTCAATTGAGCCACGGAGATTTGGGCACTTCCCCCCTCCCTCTTGTGATCTGCCTTGGTTGGCTGAAGGTGCGTTGCCTGGGGAGGGGATCCCACCTCCTAGGTCCCCACTAGGAAAGGGAGTGACTCTGCCAGCTTGGTTGAAAGCAGGGTGCAGAATCCGCCCTGCTAAGAGTGTGTCGATTTGGAGGAAGCAGGTGATGAGCTTTGGGTTGGCTGCACAGGTGGTGGGTGGGAGGCTGGGAAAGGGGGGGGGCTTGGAGAGGGGTCCGTTCTGCAGCATCCCAACAGCGTCTGCTCCAGAGCCAGTTTTCTGGGGCCAAGGCCGTAGCAGAGTGCCTCTGAGCATGTGCAGAGAGAGGTCCCATTTGCTGGCTGCTGAGCAGGCATTCATTTCCACTTTCCTGCTTTGTATAGTTTGTTTAACTTTGCATACCAACCTTCATCTCAGGGCAGTTTGCAGCTTAAAAATGCAATGTAAAAAACGCAAAATAGATAATAAGACAAAATAATAAGCAAGAGCAAATACAAAGAAAGACCCCTTCCCCCCACATATTTCAAAAGGTATTGGATGTTAACCAGCCAGAGGCAGAGGCTGCAATAACAAGGGTGAGCTGAGACATGGAGCATGCGCAGAGTGCCTTTCCTTCCACAGTGTGGAGCTGGCACTGCTGCAGGTGCCTCATAATACCCTCTTTGCATTTGTAAGAAAACTCTGGAACTCGCCTGCCTATTGACATCAGTCAGGTGCCTTTGCAGGACTCTTTCTGCTGAGAACATTTCTGCTTCGACAGACCTTCAGGATAGCTCAGATACTTGGACCATGGTGCTGATAACGCCAAGGTTGCAGGTTCCATCCCTGTATGGCATAGTTGCCTATTCCTGCATTGCAGGGGGTTGGACTAGATGATCCTCGGGGTCCCTTCCAACTCTGTGATTCTAAGGCCTGACCAGATGCTTAGAAAGCCAATGTCTTAATCTTTTTTTTAGTTTATTGCTGGCTTTATTCTTTGATTGTTCTGATGAGTTGCTTTTACCAATAGATTTATTGACTGACTCTCTTCACCAATTGCTCTCAGGTTTGTTTGGTTTTGTGCGTGTTTGTGTGTGTGTGCAATAAATAAAACTCCACAGGGGTGCTGCAGGTTCCCACCTAGGGCCAAAAGTGGGGTTCCCCATGGGGCAGGCCCAGGGAACCAAAAAATATGCTTTGAGCCACAGAATTGTAGTGTTGTGTGGGACCCCCAAGGGTCATCCAGCCCAACCCTCTGCAGTGCAGGAGTCCAGTGCCAACATTTGGGGGAAACACCCATATCCCTCTAGGGTAATTCATTGCAGGGGTCACCAAATAGCCCTCTTCCCCTACCACCTTCAGGTGCCTTCCCCTGCCCGAGAAGCGAGGCAGGGTTTGAGGAATCTCCCTTGCCTGCCTTCATTCCCCCTGCTCACAATGTAAATAAACCAATGTAGGTAAATAAACCAGAAAATAACATTTTCAACTGTATATTATTTTCCCTCTTTTAATGAATTTCAATGGGGGGGGGGTTTGACAAAAATTTCTTTGCCCCGGGTACCAAATTCCCTTGCTACGCCCCTGTACACAAACATGCATCTGGTGGGGGGGGGTCCCCAAACCGGGTCTTTGACCCCAGTGACAGAAAGCCTAGTTTCAGCCCTGCCCCATGGCATCTCCAGGTGGGGGCTGGGAAGGTCCCCTTCCTGAAACCACGGAGAGCTGCTGCCAGCCTGTGTAGTCAGTCAGTCAGTTTTATTACAGCAAGAGCCAGCGATATAAAACAACACACCTCCAAACAAAAGGTCAGCAATATCATCACCGAAGGACAAGACAATGGCACAAAAAGAATTCATAATATACTAGCTGACCCGGCCACGCGTTGCTGTGGCTCATTTTGTGAAATGGAAAAGATGTAAAAGAGAAAGCACATGCCTCCCCACAGCTTCTCCCGTTGAACTTTCGCCTGCCTCCTGTTTGTCTTTCCCCCGTTTTTGCCTTTCCTCCCCACAGCTTCTCCCGTTGAACTCTTGCCTGGCACCTCTCTTCTCCCCCCCCCGCTTTCGCCATGCCTCCCCACAGCTTCTCCCATTGAACTCCCTACCTCCTCTCCGTATTTCCTGTTTTTGCCTTCCTCCCCATAGCTTATTCTGTTGAACTTCCGCCTGCCTCCTGTTTGTCTTTCCCCTTTTTGCCTGCCTCCCCACAGCTTCTCCCGTTGAACTCTTGCCTGCACCTCTCCATTTTTCCCCGTTTTTGCCTGCCTCCCCACAGCTTCTCCCATTGAACTCTTGCCTGCCTCCTCTCCGTATTTCCTGTTTTTGCCTTCCTCCCCACAGCTTCTCCTGTTGAACTTCCGCCTGCCTCCTGTTTGTCTTTCCCCCGTTTTTGCCTTCCTCCCCACAGCTTCTCCCTATTTCCTCCCCCCCTCTGGAAACCGATTGAACTTGGTCAGAAGGGACCATACATGCAAGGAGGGGTGATGGGGAACTGTGGGTCCTTATACATTTGGCGGCGCTTTTTCCTCTTCTGATAACTGGAGTTTCGTTTGTAAAGCGATACAGCAGTGCAGAAAGGATTGTGTGTGGAGACAGGATAGGGAGCGAAGCATAGTTGCTGAACTTTCTCATCCTACATCCCCCCAGCCATAAGGAATGGTATGGCCCGGGCCTAAAAACCTTTTCCTGCCTGGATTGGAAAAAAAATAAGAACGTTTCTGGCTGGGAAGGAGAGTTTAACTGTTTTTTTTTTTGGCGGTAAGCCCCTTGGCACAGGCTGAGGCTAGGGAGATTAATAGGGGGTTGTCCCTGCTGTCTGAAAATGGCTGACTGAGGTGTAGGAGGTTTTTGGATCGGCGCACAGTCTGTGACGCTGCCCTGCGATGAGCCTTTCTATTGGTTGTTGTTCAAAGTCTTTAGTTCTGTTGCTGGTGACACGTAATGCATGCGCCAATTTTTTTTGCCTTTATTCTATATTTTAGGCATGACAGGTGTGGGTTTTTTTTGAATTTTTCTTATGCTAGATCCTTCCCCCATGGTCATGTTACGCTTTGTCCTAAATTTGATGTGATTTGGTCCAGCGGTTAGATGTTTTTGCCTTATTCAAGGGTCCACTACAGAGATATTCAGGGTTTAGGCCAATTTGTTTGATCTGGTTGACAATTTGCGTAAGCCCAGGTGGATAAGGGACTGCAGCCAGAAAGTGAGGTAACATTCCCTTTGGGTTATAATGAATTTTCAACCATAGGAATATTGCCCGTTCCCAGACTTTTAATTCAACTCTGGGGAATCCTGCCTCTTGTCTTAATATTACATTGGGAGTACTCTTAGGGGGACCAAGTAGGGATCTAAGAAATTTTGATTGGACCGTTTCGAGAATCTTAAGGTTGGCAGAGAGACCAATTTGTGAAGCCATACAAAAGTTGGGCCAAAGATTTTGCTTGAAAAGCTTTCAAGGCCATAGGAAGGAAGCCAGCACCTTTCCTTCTGAATAGTCTGAGGATGGCATTAGCACTTCTCTCTGCTGAAGTGGCTGATGCGGTCAGATGTGCTGAAAATTTGGCATTGTAGGAGAAGGTTATGCCTAAATATTGGAAGTTCTTAATTCGATCTATGACATTTCCCTTCATATTCCAATTGTTTTTCCTGAAAGAGCGGCCAAAGCGAACAATTTTAGTTTTAGAAAAATTAATTGTTAACAATTCAATGTTACATTGGTCATTAAATTTCTCTAAAGCTCGTTTCAAGCCAACTTTGGTTTGGGAAAGAAGTACAGCATGATCCTCGCCTCTGCACGCGGTGTCGACGCAGAATCGGGACCATCCATCGTAGCGGCACGGATCGCCCCGTGGCGGAGCGAAGAAGCCTTACGACGTCGGCTGCCAGCTGCTTGGGCGCTTGATGAGGTTTACTTCCTGGTTGGGCTAGCGGGAAGGGACAGCCGAGTATTTGGGGGGTGGCGCTGGCCTGACTTTGGAAGCCCTGTTTGCTGGGATCCAGCCTTGCTTCTGGGTGCTTTGCCGGCTTCCGTGGAATTGCGGTTGCCTTTGCCCTGTTTGTGTGTGGGGCAGCGCTCGGCTGCAGCCTCTGCTTCTCATTACATTGAGCGGGTGGCTGTGCGCTCCTCACAGGCAGCTGCCTTCAGGCATCCCCCCTCCCCCTTTATATTCCTAGAGAAAAGGTCCCAAATCCATAGTCAGGGAATGTCTCTGAGGTGCAGAGTTGGAAGGGTCATTCTAGGCCAACCCCCGGCAACCCTAGATTATGCAGGTGGCCCATATGGGGGCTCATTGGGCTGGGTGCTACACAGAAAAGAAGTTTGGGGTTGGGGGCAGTGCGGAGGGACAAAAAATACAAAACAATAGTGTGACTGTTGACGCCTTGTCGTTTCTCTCCCCTCACCTCCCGACTCCTGCTGTGTGTTGAACATCCAGCCTGATGAAGAGTAAAGCATGCTTGCTGTTTGGTGCCATTTGGGTTGGCCCTCTTAATAACTGTACAAACTTACAGGTAGGTAGCCGTGTTGGTCAGCCATAGTCAAAACAAAATAAAATAAAAAATTCCTTCCAGTAGCACCTTAGAGACCAACTAAGTTTGTTCTTGGTATGAGCTTTCGTGTGCATGCACACTTCTTCAGATACACTGAAACGGATGTCACCAGACCCTTAAATATAGTGAGGGAGTGGGGAGGGATATTACTCAGAAGGGTGCTGGGAATGGGTGATCAGCTGATAGGTGTGGAAAACCTGTTGACGACTGTTAACAACTGCAATTGGTCTTACAGGGAAAGGCACCATGCATAACTCCTGGCGAGGGCCTTCATTCTCACTACCCCTGGGTGTGTCTCGTGTAGGGCTGTAAGGACCCTTTAGCGAAGGGGCTCAGGAACGACAACCCTGCTTCCCCATAACAGGCACCCCTTGTGGGCCGACAGTCCATGTTTACAGGTTGTGTAGCCAGCGAATTCTGGCCCGGGGCTGCTGCTGGGCCATCCCCTCCACACCCAGTCCAGGACCCGGGAGATGACCCTATCTTTCTTGGAATGGTGTGCAACTTCTTGTGCCTGAATAGGGCGGTCGGGAAGCAGCTCCAGGCTCATAACCTCTTGTGCGGGTGCTGGGTCAGGGCCTGAGTTTGAAGTTTGAGAGGCGAGGATCAGGGTAAGCAGGGCATGTAGAGAAGCAGGGATTTCAGCTCTAAAAGGAAAAAAGGGGGGCAATCCTCGCTCAGAGAGAAGATTACGCCACGTCTGAAAAAACCGGCGCAGCTGGGCAGCGGGGAAAATCAAGTAGGAATTCCCACCCGCGTCCTGTTTAAATAGGTCAGGACACGCCCACAGGCTGACCGGATTGGTCGGTCTGGCGAATGACGCGGTCAGGAATCCCCCTATCGCACAGGGGCTGAGCTGTCAGCCCCAGTGCACGTGGCAGAATCGTGACATGCCCGCAACCCCACCTCCTCTTTTAGGGCGGAAGTGGCTTTGCAGCGCTCATCACGCTTTACTGGCCAAGGGAGTCGGCGTATCTGCTTCCGGGTCACGTGGCCAGCGTGACGACTAAGCTGCTTCTGGTGAACCCAGAGCAGCGCACCGAAAATGCCGTTTTACCTTCCCGCCAAAGCGGGACCTATTTATCTACTGTGCACTTTGATGGTTGGCAGGTTGTATATGGTTGGGATGCCATATTCTGATTTCTCTCTGTGTGTCTCTCTCTGTGTGTGGTGGGGATGTCTCAGCTTCTATATGAGCCAGTCTTAACATGAGCCACAGGTGGCTTGCCCCTTTCTAGCTGGTTTCAGCTTGGTGGATTCTGAAACCATGAGAAATCCGGTTCTTCACTTGTGAGAGCACGCGTTGCGGTGGGGGCCAGAAAGACACCTCCCTGGTAGCTGGGCGGGCTGGCTAGCTGCCCACAGCTCCTATAGTTTCCTACGAGTTGTTGAGTAGAACTGAATGTATTGTATTGATGTTGTGATGGACATCCCAGCGTCCTTTATATTGCCAAACTGCATGCAGGGAGATCCTCCTCTTGGCTGCGTGCTTCGGATCACCTGGAACACTTGGACCGTCTGGAGGACAGTGGAGCCAATCTTCTCACTGTCTGGTTAAATTTCTTTCTTACCCCTTTTCTTTCCAATCCTCTCCAATCCCTTAATTACTTTAATTTCCCCCTTTTTCCTGTTTGATTTCCCACCCACCCCTGGCAGGTGCTTTGTCATTACCAGGGGGCTGTTTGGGCTCTTACCCTGCCCTTTGGGAAGATTCTCCCTGTGCCCGTGAGCGCTGCTCGTGCGTAATTCTCCTGGCTTACCCTTCCCAATAGTGAGAGCCCCCGTTAGGGGCTTTCCTTCGCACAAAGGTTTCCCCCCATTTCTTTTTTATATATATAAGAATTTATTAAATTTTTGATAATACAACAAAAACAAAACACTACAAAAATTACAAAAAACAAAAATAAAATACAATTCATACAAATACAAAAATACAAAAACAAAAATCACAACAAAAACAACAACACTTATTTAATTATACTCATACTATTACTTAACATTATTAAGGGACCTCCTCACATCCTCTCTTTCTGCGTTCATTGTATATCCTCTTTAGTAATTTCAAAACATTATATAATCATCATTCTCTTCTCATCTTATTTCACATTAAAAGAAATTCTATTGGGTTTCCCCCCATTTTATAACGGTGGGGTTAGTCAGGGCTATTCCTGTTTGGCTGGAATCACTTTCATCAGTATTCCCAAAGGTTTTCTTTATTTTGGGGGTGGGCAGCGCTGTTGGCCGAATTTTAATCCAGCCTCGGGCGGCAGAGCTATTGGGAGATTCGTTTTATATTGCAGCTGTGCTATTGCGAGCGTGCTTTCTTAGTCTTTTGATGTGAGCCCTTTTTGGGCTGCTTCTTTTTCATTTTGTGTGGGCTCATCCTGACAAAGATCCTGAAGAGCAGAATATGAGGCCTCTCGGCCTGCACCAATGATTCAAGCTAAGCCTGCTACTGTAGCAGAAAATGTCTGCGTCTCCGTGACACGGGACTCACTCTCTCTCTCTCTCTATAAAAAGCTATCCGTTTCTTTGCAGGCTCAGCAGCTCTGTGTGGATGTGACTGCCTGAATGTCTGTGCTGTTATTGCTGATGCATCTCTGAGGCAGACAGAGTGAGCTTAAGTGCACTATGAGCCTCTGTGTATGCTCTTTAGCTATGTTTTTCTGACAGTTTATTTTCTTCAAGAGTTTTGCCCCGATAGGACAGTCGCCATTTTAGATGTCTATCTTACTTCGTATTCCTTACTGGGACTATTCTATTGCTGGGTAGGTAGAATAGAAATAGAAATACTGTACCCCGTTTACAGTGAGATTAAATGAGCCCCGCTCCCCCAGTCTCTCAGTCCTTGTCACTCTCTGTGCTGTCGTACGACCACCAACCCCTAACGTCAGCTGCAATGTTGCTGTCTTTCATTCAGCAGCCTCACGGCCCATGGGTAGGAAACTCTTCTTTAACCTGTTGGTGCGGCTTATCATGTTTCTATATCTCCTGCCCGAGGGCAGCCCATTTGTGATATTATTCATCCCCCCCCAAAAAAGAAAAACCTTTGGGTTTCTTGAGGGCGGTGGTTCCCTCTAATAGGGCAAGCAGTGGTACCTGGGCAGGTGGCGGGCCACCTCGAGCCTGTTTTTTCACTGGAATAGGGCTTTGCCTTAATAGGCCTAGTGGTCCAAGGAATACAGCAAACGACTGGGCTGTTTACGTATTACACCCTTAGTGGTTGGGGGGCTTATTGTTCTATAAATAAATTTGAATAAACAAAGCAATTGGACAGGATCTGATATGCCAAAGGTTTTAATAGTTCAGCAGCTTGGTCTGAGATTGTTTTGATTGATTCCTTTTATCTGTACGCATCTAGAATGGCTCCAAAGAAGGCTTCTACGCAGCCTGCTTCCTCTATCCCAGCAAAGAGGGCTATTAAGGGGCCATCCCAGTCACTTTGTTCACCCAATCCTAGTTGTGCTGTGGGCCGTATTAAATCCCTCATAGTAAGTTTGGACGGTGATCCAGAAGCGTTGGCCCGCTTCGCATCCAGAATGGATGGTCTCCTTCAATGCTCCGCCCATCAAACCAGTGCTCCAGCAGGGCCATCCTCTCCGGTCGGGGCTTCGTCTCCTGCTACGTCGGCATCCAGCGAGGAAGGAGAGGAGCTCCCAGCATCGGGGGTTTTAATTTCTGATTCCCAATTTTCACGCAGTCCAGTTCCTTCCTCTCCGCAGGCCCCGGTGCGGGTGGTGGGAGCATCAGCCTGGCGGGCAGCTAGGAGGAGGGGGCAGCAAAAGGCCCCCTCCCAGTCTGTGAAGTCTTCTCAGTCCTTACGTCCGGGCCTTCTTCTGGGGTTGGTATCTCACCCGTTTCCTTTCCTCAGCGTCTCCCAGGTACTTTGCTGCAGGATCCTGCGCCTGAGTCCTCTGCTGAGGTCAGCCTGCCAGTGCCAGCACAAACGTCTTCAGGCGGAAAGCGTCGCCACAGGGAATTCCTTCAACGTTAACCTCGGTCCAGGATTCGCCATCCACCTCTTGGGGCTAAAAAATGCTTTATAAGCAGGCTCTTTATGGATAAAGAATTTGGTTCTATCAACTCCGTTTCCAAGCCCCATGGGGGGGGGGAGAAGGGAGCCCAGCAGCAACCCAAAATGCCCCCTGTCCAAGCAGGGCTTTCTAAATTTTACCTCTCGTCTGACCCATACTTCGGCATCCCACAGGCCCCCCGTGAATGATGCCATCCCGTCGGTACTTTATTCCATGAAATACACATCCTGGACAAAAATCAGGCAGTTAAGTTTATCAAAAACATACACAAACAAACAAATATCTCCTATCTTAAACTAACTAATTTCATAACTGTAACCTTAATGTGCTCTGATTTCATTCTCAGGGAAGAACGGCCTAACAATCTTTTCACGTGGTCAACAGGCGTAGTCTTTATTGAATCTTCCAATCTTCCCGCACCGCTTTTCCCTCTGGTCTCGGAGTTTCCCGTCAGTTCCGCGATTCCATATATTCAATCATCTTCATCTGCCAATCTTCCACTGGGTAATTCTCAGTTTTCCAGTTTTTAGCTAATAGCAAGCTGTTGTGGCATTAAAAAATGTATCCTTGTTGGGAATTTCATAGTGATAAGCAGAAAGGCCTCTGGTTTCTTAATGTGTTTTTCAATTTTTAAGATACTTCTCCCAATCCTTTACCTTTGGGCATCCACCACATATGAAAGAAGGTTATTATTTCCAGCATTTATTACATAAACCAGTTTATACCTGGAGTTAGATACCATCTATAAATCATTTTCATGATATTTTCTCATCTGTCTGACCTTCCCTCCACAATTTCTCCCAATCTTCCAACATTATATTATGTCCAACATTTCCCAGCCATTCTTTAACCATTTCATCTTTCATATGCCACTCTAGCAACAAATTGCATTCTGGAAAGATTTTTAGTATTTGGTTCTTCCTCCGTTTCCAACAGTGATTTCTGTCTGACATTTCGGCAAGGCCCCCGTGATGCAATACTGAAATACCATTCATCACAAAAAACAAATAAGTGGGCCAACAGGCATTGGGCTTTCATGTGGATGGAGCTTATTATATTGACAAGGAGTTGCCTTGGGCTGTGCAATGGCCGCGCAGCATTTGGGGTAACCCATTAATATGATTATTTTCCTGCACTACACCAGCGTTAAGGTTTAAATGGAGCTTGCTGCTTAGGGATCAGATTGGTTATCTTTATTGCTCGCCTATGGTGAAGCTGTCTGCCTAGAGGGAAGTTATTTTGATCTTCCTCTGCGGATGCACTCCAATCTTGTCCCATGGTTGCCCCATGTTCAGATGGGGAACTTCAGGTCCCGGGCTCTGGACGCCCAGCTATAGCTGGATTTTTCTGGAATTTCTGTGGCACTTTAGCAACAATTAATTATTACGGGAAGTAGCAGCTTCCATTTCCTCTGCCACTTTAGGTTTTATGAGAAGGTCTGGAGTGATTTCTTAGCCTTTTGCTGGCAGTCACTGGCCATTTAGAGGGACTTGCCCCTATCCTCCGAGCAGGAGTTGCAGTACTTGGCTCGCCTGCTCCGGTTCGGACGGGCCACTAATATCATCCGGATCCAGTCCACTGCAATTTCCTTTACAGATCAGCTGGGTAAGGGGCCCCCATCCGGCTGTCGGCAACGGGGAAGCCAGGCCCTTGCCCAGTGAAGGACACGGTTTAGTATTTGGCTTTGAGAACGCCAGGAGAGGGCCCATTTTTAGCGCCTGAAACCGCCCTTCCCCTTACTTGGCAACAGTTTGCCAGGGTCATAAGCGGGGCCATAGTGGCCTGCGGCTCTTCGGCTGGTAATTACGCCCCTCACTCTTCCCGCATAGGCGCAGCCACGACTGCGGCGAATTAGGGCTTTGTCGGCAGACAGAATTATGGAACTTGGAAGGTGGAAGTCTGCCGCCTATAAGGGGTTTGTGAGACCTCGGTCTTGATTCCTGAATTGATACTGCCTGTTTTCTGCTTTCAGGTCCCGAGCCCATCCGTATTTGGATCGTCGGGCACAGCATTGTGCATTGGACCGGCGCCAGAGCATGGGAATCGGGGCTGTATAATAGTTTTGGACTGTATCCGCATGTGCGTGTGTCATGGCTGGGCAGATGGGGGGTGCTTTGGGAGGAGCTTACCTCCTTATTTAATAATCACATATTTTGGGCGGTTCCCCCCGATGCTATGCTGGTGCAGCCAGGGGAGAACGATTTACCCAGAAGGATTGCTGCACCTTGCACCTTCTGATTCTGAGGGACCTGCGGGACCTGGCTGCCAGCCTGCCTGCCACAGTTTTGTTTTGGTCACTCATGCTACAACGTTGCTCATGGCGGCGAGCTCGTTCCCCTGCCACTGCGGAAAAGGCAAGAAACGTGTTAACGCCTTTGCGGTAAAAACAGTGCGCGCACTGGGTGGAATGGACATACCGCATCCTGACATTACCTACCAGTCTGCCTCCCTGTTTCGGAGGAATGGCGCGCACTTGTCCCCTGTGGGGGAATGATTTATGGCTGGGGGTTAGTGTGGAAGGCCTCATAGTTTGGCTGGGCTTGTGCGTGGTTTTGGCGGGAGCCATTGGCTCTGATGGCGGTTAGGCATTGGTTATTGTGTTGATTACTGGGTGGGTGGTGCCCACCTCCAGAATCATGGTGATGATGGTACAGGGAATTCCGTTAAAGGAATCCAGGGGCTCTTTATGCTTTGTCCGAACCCCCGGTAGGGGATAGGGCCGTGGCCAGAGCCCCTGGGACCTCTGGGGAGAGAGAGGCTTTGCCCCCAGCCTCCATAACTCTCCCCAGTTGGCATTCTCCTGACGCTGGCCGAAAGTCAGCTCTGTCCCGACGGACAGCTAGTCTGAACCAATGCCTACGCAACCACTCACAGAATTTGTATTTGAATAAAGTTGTGGCCTAAATTATTGCCAAAAACCCAAACAAAATTAATGTCTCCAGTGTGAAATCCTTGGGGGGTGGCTTGAGGACCTCGACACGCAACTATGAAAGGTTGTCCTCGTGGTCCCTTCCAACTCTACAATGCTATGAAATAATTATTTGCATATTAATTACCACTGGGAAATAAATACTCATAGTTTGCAAGGGTCTTTCTGCTTTATAGATGCTGATACTATCTGGTACAGGATGGTTCAGACTTGCCTGGGACAATGTGACCACCGACCTTACGTCAACAAATATTACAGCTGAACAAGTAAGTCGAAGGAACGCTGCAGGCCAATAAATACTTTTGGTTATATAATCATTGGGAGGGTATTACAGGATACTTTCTGAGTGTCATTTATCAGCATGGAGAAATTCTCAAAATCCAGCTATGTATGGGCCAATTCTGGGGATTAAACATGGGACGCTCTTCTGGGACGTTCTGGCTCTTCTCAAAGTAATAAACTCAGGACCAATAAATTAAGGTTTAAGGTTCAGGAAAATATTGTGATATGAAATGTGATTTTCAACATGGGCTATTGGGGAAGGTCATGGCTCAGTGGTAGGACGCATGTTTTGCATGCAAAAGACTTCAGCTTCAATCCCTGACCTCTCCAGGTAAGGTCAGGACTGTCCTGTGTCTGAAATCCTAGAGAGCAACAACCAGTCAGAGTAGACGATAGGGGTGTAGATGCACCAATGGTCGGATTTGCTTTAAGGCATCTTCTTGTCTTCTTGGAAACATTCTGAATTCATGGTCTTTCCAGTGAGTGGCTCTTGTCCAGCTTTGTTAATTGTCTTCCTTTAAACAGGCACCCCCAAACTCTGGCCCTCCAGATGTTTTGGACTACAATTCCCATCATCCCTGACCACTGGTCCTGTTAGCTAGGGATCATGGGAGTTGTAGGCCAAAACATCTGGAGGGCCACAGCTTGGGGATGCCTGCTTTAAAAGTTGTGAGGATCGTATGCCCTTTTAAAAATGTGTTTTTTTGGGGTGGGGAGTTTTGGGTTGTTGTTTTGATTTCGATTATGTATTTTGTGGTTTTCTATTCTCTGGGTATATAAATTCAATAAATAATAATAATAATAATAATTCCTTTATTTTTTTAAAAAAAATCTTTTAAAAACTGTAATAAAATTGTGGTTTTCTGCTGCAACATTACATAGAAGAACAGTACAATTCCTGTCAAGTGCAAAAGTTATTATGGGTGATAAGAGCAAAGCACAATTTAAAATGTTATTGTTTCAGGAATTGGCTGTACAATCAATACATGAATATTTTCCAAAAGCTAAATTACCAGAAACTTCTAAATTGCTAGAAAAGATATTTCATTTTTGTCATTCTTATATGAGAAATTGTAAAAAAAAAAAAGGCAAAATACATAGATTTCTCTTAGATTGTGAAAATAAACTATGGTATTTGTTATGCCTCTTAGGTTATGATTTTCTATGTGACAAGTTTCCCTACAAGTCACACTTTCTGTTGAAGTAATGGGTATGCAGAGTATGCTCACCTTTTAAAACCCAATAAATGTAGAGCAAAGACATTGTAGTATTGGTCTCTCAAATTGTATTCACACGCTTAGGGTTAATTTTTTTTAATAAAAACCAACAACCTTAAAAGCCATTGTGTCCTAGTTTT
>OFHV01000818.1:0-88663 GCA_900245895.1 Lacerta bilineata
GAAAACTAAAAACAGTAGGATCCTCAAAGGTCACTTCTTCAGCACTGTTAATGTTTGTAGCCTTTCTTGAAACATATATGGGCTCCCACCTGAGTAGTCCCAAATGCACAAAGCTTCAGATCACATCTTTTGCTTTAACTGGAAGAAGGTTTTAGTTTATGCAACAGCTCCATCTACTGTCTTTCTCCCATCCCAGTCTTCTTTGCTGAGTATGTTTCCTTGAGTCTGTTTCTACTGTGATAGGTTCTGCATGTCTGAATAGCACATGAGCCAGTTGGTGTAGTGGTTACGGTGTCAGACTAGGACCAGGGAGACCAGGATTCAAATCCCCACTCAGCCATGAAATTCACTGGGTGACATGGGGCCAGTCACACTCTGCCTAACCTACCTCACAGGGTTATTTTTGGGATAAAATGAGGAGAGCTATGTATGCCACCTCGAACTCCTTGTGGGAGAAAGGTGGCATATGTAATAAATAAATAGCTTGTGAATCTCATTACTCAGAGTTGCAGATAGAATGGTCTAAAATTAGGAAATTCCTTATTGATGAGTTTTACCTGCTTTCCATGTCATGAGCTCTCTTCTGTCTGTTGCTGCAGATCGACCACTTTGGTTTTTCTGAAGATGGCACATTCAAGCAACGCTACCTCATTGCAGACCAGCACTGGAAGAGAAATATCGGGTCGATGCTCTTCTATACTGGCAATGAAGGAGATATCACTTGGTTTGCCAATAATACGGTAAGGGAGATTCTGGTATTCTAGGTAGGAACTGTGCCATTTATTATCTGTACAGTTCTTAGAAGACCGTTGGCATTCTAATTTCCTACATATATTTTGGGATTGGAGTATAATAATGGAAATGACTGGATAATCTCTGGAGCCAAAAATATCCCATTTGTATTATTTAAAGAACTTTCTTCTAAATGATTTGGAAGTGGTGACAAATCCTGCTGCTGCAAAAACGTATAAAGCAAAAAAACTGGAAAAAGTATACTGTTCCATCCTTCTCAAAATGGTAGAACAGAATATATCTAACAGAACAATCCTAACTATAGGAAGCTGACAAAGGTGCTTGAAATATGACAGCATAAATTTTGCTTATATCACCCTTTTTGCCAGCATATGCTCACACTGGTTGCCAGGTCATGTGACTGATCTGAATGGAGTTAGGATCCAATGCAAGGCACCCTGCCCAGTTCTGCTCACCCCCCTGGAATGTCCATTTATTTCAGGGCTTATGCCAACATAATAACCACTGGTCTCAGCTCAGGCAGAGCTTACCCTGGCTGATCTGGGACAAGGGAGTTAGGCTGGTATATTTCCAGCTGAGCTGGGATGTGGTACTTTTGCTAGCATAGCCTTGGTGTGCTGGGAATTAACTGAGCCAGAAATCCACTGGATCCCAACTTGCTTGTCCTGACTGCTGTTGAGTTTTTTTTTTGCTCCCTAAATTAACATATTACAGAAGAGTAATCAGTGATATGAACTTTATTTGAGACTAACAACCTACTACCGGGTACTGCTCATAAATTCTAAGAATATGCCCCCCCCCCAAAAAAAACCTATTGCTTAAATTCAGGACAGTTTTCAAAGGCTCAGTTTTCATGTTGATTCAAAAAGGCATCTAAGTGTATCCAAATATAGATGAAACTTGCTCCTTGATCTCAGGAACCATCATGCACAATTTGGTTATCATATCTTAAGAGATTTCCAAATGCATAGTGAACAAACAGCTTTACAAAACATATAGTATATGAATTGGAATGATAAATTTCAGAATAAACAACCTTACAACTCTTTTGCTTTATAGTAATTATATATGCATAGGATGTTCTCTAACTTAAAATTATGGTTAAATGGTTTAGTGGTTGGTAGTTTGTAAATAGATAACATTTATTCTGCTTGGTTTTTCTCTTTACTTCCTTCCAGGGTCTTATGTGGAACATAGCAGAAGAGCTTGATGCCATATTGGTATTTGCTGAACACCGATACTATGGAGAGTCCCTGCCCTTTGGAAACAAATCATTCAGTGTAAGTAGCCCCTTGCATTCAGGTTAGTCATTGGTTCAATAGAAAATTTAGAATTTTAGAGGACAACTAGAATGGGAGATACGGGTGCAGTAATAGAAAAAAAAAACATAAGCAATTTATATGTAAATAATAGAGAGCTCTGGATCAATTGCAAAATGGAAATTTGAGGTATAGGGATGAGTTGTTTCAGCAAGGGTAGCCTGTTAAATACAGCTAAAACTCAGCGTCTTCCCTCATAGTCCTGCTACATTGGAGGTGGCAGTCTTGCCGTGTGACATTTGCAAGGGTTCCTTTGGTAAAAGTAGACAGGGTTTTGCCCACTGTCGTAGCTTTACCCAACTATGGCATAATCCCTCCCACAACACACAATTCCAGGATGCAGATGTATCACATGGTCATATAGGTGGAGCTTGTGCTATCCAAAGTAGTTGGGAACATCCCAGACACATTCCTGTTCTTTTGCAGTAGAAACCATGTGAGCTGCTGTGCAGTGAGTGGTCAAGTCTGCTGCCGTGTGTGGATTCTTCTGTACCTTTTTGCTGAGCTCCCACATCATTTTTTCTGGTGCTCTTTCCATTGAGCCATGTGAGAAATGAATAGCATTTTCACCTCCAGCACTGGGGTAGCAAAGACTAAGAGTCAATTTTCTGTTGTTAAATGCAAATGTCATGCAATCTTGTTTCAGGATGCCAAGCATCTGAATTACCTGTCTTCAGAGCAAGCTCTGGCTGATTTTGCAGTACTCATTCAATACCTGAAGAATACTATCCCTGGGACCCAGGACACTCCTGTCATTGCCATAGGGGGATCTTACGGAGGGATGCTTGCTGCATGGTTTCGAATGAAATATCCTCATATAGTAATTGGGTGAGTGCAGTACAAAAAAAGTATCAGAAAATGATCTTGTCTGATAGGAAATTCTGCATATTTCACAGAGAACCAGCTATCGCTAATTGGATTTAAATATTCAATATTCAAATACACACACACATCTCTCAGATTTGTGTGTGTGTGTTTGTAGATGTGTTCATCTCATGTGTAAGGTGTGTGTGTGTGTGTGCGCGCGTGCACACACACACAAACTCCTTTATTACAAGAGCAAACTATTTTTTTTTTAAACAAAATTTATTGGTTTTATTACAAGAGCAAACTACTTCACTTTTGGGGGACCAGCAGTTTACAGTGGGCATAGAGGCACAGACTCTTATCTAAGAAGGGCTAGCTCTCAGGAATGTTAGGAAGGTTGGAGTGGGTCTGGATGAAATGGGGCATGGCATCTGAATTCTCTTGCACTGACTCTGACCAGCTGTTCCTGGTGCTTCAGGAAATTTCCACCTTTAGGAACCAGTTGAAGACCATCAGAAGTATTTGTTGGTGTTTCAGCATCTGCAATAGCATCCATTAACTATATGCATCAGATGGCATACAACCTCCCCCAGCATCTTGATCTCTAGATATTTTGGACTCTAAACACACATCAGCAAATACTGCCAGTGGTCAGGAACAAATAGAATTGTACTCCAACAACATATGTGGAGGACTGTATGGCCAAAATGAACGGCTTTGCAAAAAATGGAGGGTGGTCTTCTGAGCCTCTCAGCCTGGATAGAATATTTGCCTGGATAGAATATTTGCTCTGTATGTCCAGCCCTTTTGCTTGTGCTCTTTCCTAAGACTGGGAGCCTCCCTTAGCTCAACCTCTGCTTGTGCTGCTTCACTAACAACTCAGTGTTTGTTCTCATTGAGCCAGTGAGCCCAAATTCTTCCCCTTCCTTCCCCTTTGTTCTGAGAGCAGGAGAAAACCACCCTGAATTTATCTGTGATTAAAGCTACAAACACAACACACACTTAACCTGGAAGTTAATCCACATTGAACCCAGTGGGACTTGTTTCTGGGGAGACCTGCATAGGTTTGCTCTGTAAGTGGAGCAGTGCCTACATGTGCAATCATTTCTATAATGCTTCTCTGTGCAAATGTTTTTTCACTCCTCCCGAGGCGTAGGCAGGGGGGGGTGTGCGGTGGGTGCAGTCTGCCCCGGGTGTCATGACTGAGCGGGGTGACAAAATGGCAGGTGAGTGGGCGGCACACCTTGTGCCCAGCAGCAGCTGCTCTTCTAACCTGGCGGCTGCTCTTCTGCACCATGGAGAGGCGCACCCAGCCACAGCAGCTCCATTGCTGGGTCATGTCTGACCCAGCTGCGGAGAGCAGGAGGAGAGTGAGCAGCAGCTTCCCCAACCCTCTCCTACCCTGAACTGGGCAGCGCGGGCATATGCTTCGCCGTTGGACTCCTCGTCACTTATTCATAAGTCACCTTAGCTGCTTTTGAGAAGGCAGGGCAGAACTGAATTAACAAAAGCTGCAACCTCCAGCCTTTTTCCCACCTGGAAATTCACCACACATTTATCTAATAGCTATATTTTTATCCCAATCCAGCAAGTTAAGACACATTTTAATTTTGTCTTGTGACCTTTCTCCACTACCCTTTCTCCTTTTTTAAAAAAAACAGTGCTGTTGCCACTGTCATATCCTCACTTTTAAGATTGGCACAAGCAAGTCATGGGTTGCAACACCCATGTTGAAGAATGACAAAGCAACAGCTCTGTGAGGAAGGCTGTTAATTGAAGGGGGAAAGCTTACGAAAAACAAGCCAAGACTGAATGGCTTTGGAGGATGATTCATTTGGCTGTCTGCTAGGTTTGGATCCATGGCAAAAGCTCCTGTTGCCACAAGTGCTGTTCGATCTCCTTATTCATTGATCTCCTCTCTTTTCCCCCCCTGGCTCACAGAGCTCTTGCGGCTTCAGCCCCCATCTGGCAGTTCGACAGCCTGGTTCCCTGTGGCACCTTTTATCGTATTGTAACCGAAGATTTCAAAAAGAGTGGAAACTGTTGCTCAGAAAGCATCAGGAACTCCTGGGCAGCCATTGACCGTCTTGCTTCCACAGGTAGGCAGCTCATGAAGAAACTAACTAGTCTAGAGCCTTCTCTAGGCCTTTGATCTCTCCTGTGATGTGCTCCTAGCAGTTCTATAAAGCCTACCTGCCTTGGGGATTTTTAAGGGTGTGTTTTTTATTAGTTTGGAGAAATTAGTATTGTTTTATGTTTTATGTATTTTGTGTTTTTTAATATTGCAACTTTAGGTTGGGAACCACCCTGAGACCTATGGGTGTAGGATGGTATACAGATTTAATAAACAACATCCAGGCTACCACTTCATTCACTCTCCAGAGATTGCACTTTCCTTTATTCTTCCTTCGCACATATCTCACACATTATAATGACCAGGTACTTTCTTCCCAGCTTGGCTTTAAGAAGCGCAAATGCTGGGGGTGGTGGGAATTGTCATCTGTGTTATGAGACTTCCCGGGGGGGGGCAAGTTGTTAGACTGACCCCCAGGCAGGAACGAAGCCTCTGTGCCTTCCTGGCTACTTGAGTCCAGGGGCACATCAGTAATATGTGATTGTTCCCAGCTTGCAAGAACAACACACACAAGCCACTGAAGGCTATAACTACTTTATTGCAGTTAGAATGCAGAGTATGTATCTGCGTAGCCAGCTCATGAATTCAGAGGTGTCTGTAATTGCGTCCAGCATCTCTGAGCCAGAACAGAAAGTAAGAATACAACAGTACATTACAACAGTACAATACAATAACATCACATGTGTGGGAAGCTTGATAGGGCTGGTAGCTTTCCCACAGGATGAAAACATGACTCATAGTCAAGTGACCTCGCTTCTTGCAGCTCGGTTTGTAATAATATCACAACAATCTGTAGCCCATTGGGGCACAGGCAGTATGCAGTAGATGCTCATGATGCTGCCCAAATACATTTCACACACATATTTTTTGCTTGTGTAATCCCTGTTGGAAGTGGCCATAGGTTCTCACTCAGGGCTCTCCCAAGATGTTAAGAGCCTCCTTTCTGCACTCTTTGTACTGACAGTGGGGAGGAGCCATATCTAGGCTGCTCTATCTAGCACTCGGCGCTCACCTCACTAGCCCTACTCGATGCCCCCCTTCATGTCTTCTGCCTGGGCGAAATGTGCCCTTGAACCCAGGTAATGCCTCTTGCTTCCCTGAAGAGGGTTGTGTTGTGTGACTTTTGTATGTAACCTCCTGGAAAAAGAGTTGCATTTGTTCCTGTGCCCACTTTTTGTCTCTGGCCTCACTCACCAATATTAGTGCAGCCCCCGGGAAGTTGGCAGTGAGGAAATTTTCCCCTTGAGCCAAAAATAAAAGGGTTTCCCACTCAGTATAGAAGTTCAGTTGCCAACATCTCCAGTTTTTTTTTTTTTAAAGACTCCAAGAAGAGCCACTGCCCAGAGAGGAGAAACAACTGGACTAGGGGGAGCAATGGTTTGACTTGGCATAAGGCAGCTTAATATGCGTTAACTGAATCTCTGTATTTTCTCCTTTCTAGAGGAAGGCTTGCATTGGCTTTCGTGTACATTTCGCCTGTGTAGCCCACTGAAAACTGTGACAGATGCTGCTGCTTTCAAAGGATGGCTAAGTGAGACTTGGATTAATTTGGCAATGGTTGACTACCCATATAAAGCTGACTTCTTGCAACCTCTCCCTGCCTGGCCTATTAAGGTAACTGAACAAAGGCATCTTTTTCATTTGCTCCCTATCCCCTCTTTTAAAAGACTCTAGGAGGTCAAACATGAATAAATATCAATGACACAAGATGCCCAAGGATTCCATAATAAGAGAATTCTAAGCATAATTTGGTTGATCGCACAACCTCCAGATGATTTTCCTTTATTGAGGAGGTTGTAGTTCAATAATAACTGAACATTAAATGGATTTTTATTCTGCCTCTTGGCTCCACAGTGGTACTCCCAAGGTAGCAAATAATTTCAGTTAAAAACATCAGTGTACAAAAGCAGCCAGCACGTTAGGCATCACAGCCACAGACATAAATTGTGGCTTTCAGCATTGTGAGTTGTTTCTAAACAATTGCTTTTAATTGATGCCTGAAGATAGAGGAGATGCATGCTTCTTAAATAAGGGGGTTAGTAGAATTTCTAGAGCCAAGATGTGATGTAACCTAAGCAGGGAGAGTGGAGCACCCCTGCCCCCCACCCCACACACACACCACAGAAGAGCAAAAGGAGTGAGCTGCAAGATAGTAGTTGAAAGCAGTAGCTTTATTGTAGGGGACGTGTATTCTTAAGTGAGCTGTGTTTCCTATGCTAGAATATGGCACATAGAGGCAAAAGGCTTCCAGAAGAACCTACGGTCATAGTTCAGGTACCACTACTGAAGAAGGCCCTGTCCTTTGTACCTGCCAAGTCTACCTCCAGTGGAGCAATGACACAATAACCTCCCTTAAAGATCCAAGTGCATGAACATGTTTTTATAGGCAGAGGTGACTCTTTAGGTACCTAAAAGTCCAGAGAGGACGCAGATTGGTGGGAAGATGTTGCGTTGTCCGCAGCCCAGAGATTCTTCAAGCCCAGTCTAGGACTTTGGGACAGTTTAATGACCTTTTATTGGGGGGGGGGTGAGGGAAGATACGTGGAAATCCAGGTTTGGCAAACCTTGCAAACCAAATTTCTTTTGTTCGTTATTGCTTGCTTTAGAGGTTTTTTAATGGCTGGAAACCGTTAAGGGAGGGGGAAGCCTTCTTGGAGAGCCTTTTGACAAGGCACTTCAGTTCCCCAGCACCTAAAACCAAGAGATTTCCTTCTCTTTTGTTGCAAAACATTTTTTTAAAAGAGAAAAATGTATGCAGCCTTTCTGGGTGGCATAAGCTGTTCCAGTTTCCTCCCTTCCTTTCTTTTCAAACGGGGGGGGGGACTTCAATGACAAAACTAATGTGATTATCCTGAGTGAGACTTAGAGGTGTATTGAGAGCTTAGGGGAAAGAATCCGTTCGAACAGTTGAATATATCTGCTTAATCCTCCTCTGTAATGGGGCCCATGGTCCTCTGGGGAAGTGCAGGCTTTCCCTCTTTCCCCCCAAACCTACCCCCATTCCCCGCTGCCCTTCATAAAAGGTTGCCGCCTCTAAAAGCCGCTCTTTAACTTCCGTATGGCACATCTGTGCTAGTAAAGGAGTTTTCAGGAATCCTTGGTCTTCCAGCTGAGAAGCTGCTCAGTAGGCTGGAAAAGGCTAGAAGTCGTCTTAATAAGTGATTAACTCCCCCCCCCCGCCCTTCACCCTTCGCTCAGTGAACCAGCTCCTGCCAAGAACTGAATACCGAAGCTGTTGGAACTCCCCGCCCCTGCACCTTACTAAGGCACCAGAACACCAATGTCTCAAAGTAATGTAAAATAGATTGTTACCTCATCCTCAGCCTGTTTGCCGTAGCAGCCACAATTACGCTGCAAAGGAGCCATCTTAAACTAGAAAGAATCTTTATGGAGAGACCAAACAGCTCAGCAGGAGCTGCACCTAAGAACATAAGAGGCTGCTTGATCTGGTCTAGCATCCTGCCCTCACAGCGGCCAGCCACATGCCTATGGGAAGCTCACGAGCAGGATCTCAGCATAACAGTTCTCTCCCCATTTAGAATTCCCAGTAACCTGTATTCAGTAACGTACTGCCTTCAACAGTAGATGATTTCCCTCTATGAAAATCATTTGGGGTTAGTAAGCTTAAACTCTCAGAGTTCTTTAAAGCAAGGGTGGCTAACCTGTGACTCCAGATGTTTCTGGACTTTCAACTCCCATCAGTCCTGGCCAAGGGATAATGGGGAATGAAGTCCAGCAACATTTTGAGGACCACAGGTTCCTCACCCCTATTTTTATTAAAGTATAATGAAGGAAATCCTCTTGCTGCAGATCTGTGGTAATGATTTGGTTTCTTGGTAGAATAACAAATGTTTTGACCATGCCAAGATGCAAAGTTAATTTGCTTATCTGTAGTTTAGAGGTTGCTTATCTGCTGTCACTAACCAGAGCCCGACAAACTGAGTCTACAGAAAACGCAGCATCTCCTGTCTGCAGGTTTAGTCTATTGCTGATTTCTTTACACTCTTTAAAAAAAAAAACCAAAAAAAATCTCTTCTCCTTTTCTGTCTTTCTATAGGCAGTTTGTACATACTTGAGGAATCCCAAACTGCCAGACAAATTGCTGCTGCAAAACATCTTGCAGGCAGTAGACGTCTACTATAACTACACAGGACGTGCTTCATGCCTTAATTTAACTCAGACTGCCACAAAAAGCCTTGGGATTAAGGGCTGGTATTATCAGGTATGTATGCAGCATCATTTGCTCTGTGAAACTGTGGCACAAAGTGGGGCTCTTTACTTGAGACCCATATGTGAATGCAGAACATTCTAGGTTTGATCTCCCGACAGCTACAATTTAAAAAATATAGGATCAGGAGGTTGCAGGTAATAGGAAAGACTGTGAGATAAGGTTACAGGTGCAACTGGTCTAACCTGGTATGAAACACAATAAAGACCCAGTTATAGATCCATCTCAACGTTTTAAGTCCTTTTACAATATGTTCCATTTAATCCTGAGTCATTGGGAAAGGTTTATCTACTCATTTCTGTGATCTAATTCATCATATTTAAATGTCTAAATTGTAATATATTTTTAAGTAAACATCAATTCTTTTTGTATTTCCTCTAACCATTCTGCTTTATCTTGTCATTTGCGATTAAATTCCAGCTCGGTTTCACTGTCCCGAGTATCCTTAGCTATCATCTCCATGTTCACATTTGAGAGTTCAATTAACCATTGTGCTTCTATACAAATGGGCATCTATTCTGAACACGCGTCCTGCGGATTTAATGTTCTTCCTAACTGAACGTTCAAATGTGGAAATGGAAGACAGATGAAAACTGCTCAGGATTGTGAAACCCAGCTGGAATTTGATAGTATATCACAAGATAAAGCACAATGGTTAGAGGAAATTTTGGATGTTTTCTTAAATGATTTAAAAGCTATTAAAATTAAGAAATATCAGCGTGATTATGGGATTACAGAAATGAGAAAGTAAACCTTTGGTTGAGTCCTTTTAAAAAGCCCATTAGATTTCAAGAACCATGCAGTTTCCATTCAGATCTTTATCCTTTGAAAAAAAATATGAACGAATTCCTATGCCCCACAAATAACCCAGTGATGCATTTTAAATAAAAGCACACATTCTACTCATATAAAAACACACTGATTCCCGGACCGTCCATGGGCCACATTTAGAAGGCGATTGGGCCGCATCCGGGCCCCGGGCCTTAGTTTGGGGACCCCTGCTTTAAAACCTGGTGGTGGTGGTGGAGTTGTGGTACTTTTGAGTAAGGAGCACTACCTTAATGAAAATTTCTCATCTAAAAGAATTCTTATCAGCTGGACATGCACGAGAGGAATTATTTGGACACAGTCCCCAAAGAAGATTGTTTTTAAAAAACCTTTCCTAAGGCTCAGGACTGATTGGCACTTTTTTGAAAAAGACCTAATGGTCGAAATGGATCTATAACCAGCTGTTACACAAAAGTAATATTGTTCATTGTCCTTTCATAGGTTTTTATTTTTGAGTACATTAAAAGTATATTTTCATATTTCTGGGTCTTTTTGCTGATCATGTTCCATACATAGAGACCACGACTGCATATTGTACTACATCCTTGACATGGTATAAGGTAGCTTCTTCCTGTGTCCCTAATAACAAAATTTAACTAGACCGAATAAAGCCAACAATGTATGCACAGCTTTTAAAAAAGCAGCTGTGACCAGTAAAACTTGATTGTGTGGTGGTAGCTTTACAGCCTTGTGCCATCATGAACAATAAGGAGTTATATACAGGTGAGTGACAGAATTGATGTAGAGAAGGTGCAGTCCATCTTTCCTCTGTATCTAGTGTAGAAATGGGAGGGGCAGTGTTTTCCATCCCTCTGCCAGCCAAGCAGTCTAGTGAAAAACAAATCATAATCTGGTAGCTTTTGGGATGGTGTGTTTATTTACAGTGCCAGTTATTCATACAGAACATGGTTGGGAAACTAGCACAGGCTTTGGGCCTAGCCTGTGCCCTTCCCTACCCAAGCGTGGCAGTTAGGATAAAGAGGGAAACCCTCTAACTTCAGGGGCAGGTGGCAGGGGGGAACTAAGCACATTTTTGCTTTGACCCCACCCATCTCTCGCATGCAGCTCCCAGAAGATTCTCCGTGGAGAAATGTAGCTCTTGGGTGGAAAAGGGTTCTACATCCATGATGTGATGCTCTCAGTCTGCCTGGTGTATAATAGAGCACAAGAGGCCAGGTGGGTCCCTGCCGTCTGAGCTACTGGAGGAGGCAGGGGTGAAACAGGACACTATGGAAGTTGTTTTCATTATACACACCTGAGGGTTGGTGAAAAGCCATCAAGTTGCGACAGAATGTATAGACATTGAGGTCAAACTGGTTGAACTGGACCTCCTGTAGCCTTGTGAAATATGTCCAGGGAAGACAACAGCGAAGTTGGGCAGCTTGGAAGAAAAAAATTTAAAATACTGACTGCAGTTTCAAGAGTGCCCATTCCGGATATACACTGAGCCTCAGGAGTTTAGAACAATGAAGCAATAAGAGCTGAATAGTCACACTTTTCTATTGTCCTCATGTTATGGTGAACTTGTACCGTAAGAAATTGAAGTAGAAAGCTCGATTGTTTTAGAAGTGAACTGGCTGCCTTATTTATACAGCAATCTTGATGTACCTGCCTATTGCTTTACAGAGGATCATAAGTTGGTTCATTCCCCCCCCCCCTTAAAAAAGGTGGTCTACTTCTCTAAACTAATTTCATTGTTTTCCTCTTCACGCTTCTGCTCTAGGCTTGCACTGAAATGGTGATGCCCATGTGTTCAGATGGCGTCAACGACATGTTTGAGCCAGAAAAGTGGGACTTGAAAACCTACTCGGATGAATGCTTCAAAACTTGGGGGGTGAGACCTCGTCCTGACTGGATCCCCACTCTCTATGGGGGGAAGAACATCAGTGCTCACAGCAACATCATCTTCAGGTGAGGTGTTGGTGCATCTGTCAATCATAAGTGTTGGACATGGCTGGAATGTGAGTTTTGTCACTAGCTGATGGCGTTTGGTGCTGTTCTGGAGCAGCATAGAATTCCTCCTGTGACTGTATTGTGACTGTCGGCCAACAGAAGCTACTCTAATAATAGACTGCTTCTCTTGTCTACATTTTCCATTTTATGCAAGGTAGTAGTACTTGAATAGTCAGCAAATGATGCAAACCTGATGCCACGCCAGCAGTGGGGATGATAGCATAATTGCATATTGGAATTGCATGAGTAAGAGATTTATGTGGTCAGCCTTGCACTCACTTCGCATAGCTTGCTAAACGTAGGACTGACTTTTGTGGGAACAGGTGTCTTAGACGTGCATGTGCAGAAGTAGATAGCAGGAGTCAGCTTGAATTTTTGCTGGAATCTTACATTCATGGCCCACTTTTCAGCCAAGATTACTTTCCACAATGGCTTGCAAGTAGAATTGGTGCAAATGTACAGTATAATCAGGGGCATGTTGGTGTGATGGGGAGACACAAACACACACACACACACGACCTTCGGGACCCCTGACAGTTGCTTTACAGTTGACACCCCGATCCAGTTTCCAGGGTGATAATACAAAACGAGCCTTTCCATTGACCTGCAGAGATTGCTGGGATGGGATGCAAACCTTTTGTTAGTTGGGATGTTCCTAACATGCGGATAGATGTTCATTTCTTTCTCCCCCTTTCCCTTCCAGCAATGGTGGGCTCGACCCCTGGTCTGGGGGCGGAGTAACACAGAATATCACGGACACTCTCGTTGCCATAGTGATCCCAGAAGGTGCTCATCACTTGGACCTGCGCTCCAACAGCCCTTACGACCCGGACTCGGTGCTGAAAGCCCGTCTTTTGGAAGTTCACTACATGAGACTCTGGCTGCAGAACTATCGCCGTAATGGTTCGAAGTAACTGAAAGAGCTGGGTTTCGTGGTTTCTGCTTTCTCCTGTGAGCGCCGAGAGAGAGGATCTGCTGGCTGGATGGCTGGCTTCACACAAGTGTTTCCCCCCCTCATTGTTTCATGCCTACTTTCCTCTTTCTCTCCTAACCGAAGCGTCATATTTGTATGGCAGGTGTCTTGCCTTACAAAGGATCTTTTGAGGCGGCAAACCTAAACCTTGCAATGTACGGCTCCAAATTGGTGGCTCTTCCTTGATGTTCTTCTGGCGCTTCACAATTTTGGCAGAGTTCAAATGGCATTGTCGGCGTTTAGGGTCTCACCCACTCCACCATCTCTTATGGAAGAAAGCTGCTTTAGAGGAATTTCCCACTGCTCCTGGTTGAGCACTGGAACCCAAACGGGGGGTGTAGGGTATATTTGTGGGGGGGTTGGGGGAAGAGGCTTTCCTTTCTTGTCCCACAAGCACCCCTCATGTGTGGCAAGCTGGCACATAAGTAACTTATAATATCCACTGGGTTTAAAGCTGTAGTGCGTAAATTCACAGATGACAAATCAGTGATTATAAGGCATAATGACTCAAAGTCCCTGATCATGGAATTTCTATCTGAATTCCTGTTGCTGGGAATCACAAGAATGGCAGAAGGTTGTTGCTTCCAAAAAGCCCACAAGCAGGGCATGAAGGCAGCTCACTGGCTGTGGTTAGAAAACAGGATGCTGAACTAGATGGATCCTTGGCCTGATGCAGCAATGTGCTTGTGTTAAGCTACACAGTTTATGACATAGGTGTAAACTTTTTGGGGGGGCGCTGTTGGGTTCAAGCTTCTCTCCCCTCCCCCAAATTCCCCCAGCAGACAGTGCCAGGCATATCGAATGGCTCACCTGATAGACTCAGTTGCAACAGTAGCTGCTGCAGCACAGGACCGCCCTATCTCTGTGTTGTACCACTTTTGCCATGATTCTCTGGGGCTTTGTTCCTATTTGCCAGTAATTTTGTTTGTGTGTTTGTTTGCTAAGAATTTATACCCTGCCTTAAACAGGGTGGCTTAGGCTGGCTTCACCTTTTCATTGCCACATGAACTGCAAGGCCTCAGTTGGGCCCAATGGATTGCAAAGCTGTTAAGAAAAAAAAAGGCCAGATAAGCTAAGAGCCTCCACAGTATTAAACAAAAATAAAACCTTCAATATATTTTACAAGGACAATAACTGTTCGGTTGCAGTTGGGCGTGAGTGTGTCTTAGTCACCATGAAAAACGACAGGAAAGAGTCTGTGGGATGTGAACGACTGTTTTTATTATGGTATCAGTTTTTGTAGGCTAAAGCTTATATGTGTGTGTGTGTGTGTGTGTGTTTTAAATCATAGCAGATTTTACAACAAACAAAACTATAAACAATCATGGTTACTTATTTTAGTCTAAAAGGAGTCATATGCCACCTTGAGGTTGTTTTGAAGTTAAGAACTTGTGTTCCTGAGCTTAATGACCCTGTAATTGGATAGGTAAGAAGTTGAGTCAACTGTCTATCCACCCAGTCTGATTCTTCATGTATGCATCTGAGGAAGTAGGTGCTGGCCTATGAAAGCTTATGCCCTTTTTAAATAATTGCAGTTAGTCCATGGTATCAGGAGTGAAAAACCCAGTCTGTGGCACTTTGAAGACTATACACAACTACTCTCCTATTTCTTTATATGCCATTTAGACCAAAAGAAACTGCTGCTCCCACTATGGACAAGCACACCTGCAACATTCTGCAGTGGAGACCTGAATGCCCGGGGGTGGGGGGTGGGATCTACTACTTATTCCTTTTTTTTAAAAAAAAAAAAACATCAATTTTTGTATTGGTTTTAAATGTAGCAAGTAACAATAAAAAACAAGGAACAAATAATGATGCAATAAATAATAAAGTTACCTATACACAGAGAGGGCTCTAAACACATGCATATGCACAAAACATTAAAAAGGATATAGGGAATCTAGGTACAATGAGAAAAAATATATTGGCCCACACAAGAAAAGGAGGTACAGCAGCTTAGGGTTGAGATAAACAGATCAGAAAGGCAAGTGGCAACTGGGATGATGTGTCATACATTCTGGTTGCATAGGATAAATAAAAAAGAGCCACCGCATAATCTCATATTTGTTGGATTTTATTGCTCTTCTGCCAAGCCTCCTCCATTGGGTGAGTCTGGTTGCACCAAATTCCAAACTTGACTGCACCATCCTTCCAGAGGTGATGTAAAATTACGTTTCCAGTGGCGAGCTTTCTGCATCTTGGCAGCTGCAGGAGGGATTAGAACCAAGTTTGAGTGGCCACTGCGAGAGATGGATAAGATGGGCCATTGGCCTGATACACCAGGCTCTTCCCATTTATTTTATCATTAATTAGAAGGGAATTGTAAACGAAGGAAGGAAGGAAGGAAGCTCTTGCCAACAGTGCTAGTTTGTGCAGATCCAGAAATGTGACCCCCTAGAAACTTGTTATTCAAGGTGCTAACTGAAGAGGGTGCCATTGTTTTTCAGATGCCTTCCCATCTTCTGCATAACCATCGCCTCTGGTTTCTGTTGCTTCCTCTCTGCCTCTCCAGCAGCCTCCAGTTTCCATTTGCAAAGGGGAATTTTTTTTTTTTTTTTTTAGTTCCATCTCCTGGCTGTGAAAAAAAATAAAGGGTTGTCCTGAAACATTGAACTGCAGGATGGCAAATCCCTTCCGTTTGTCTTGTTTCCCTAATCTATGCAACCCCTTTGGGTGGTGGGTAAGCAGTTTAGGTATTTGCCATAGAAGGGGAGGTGATGTGCCCTCCTTTCTTAAGGACAAAACTAATGTGATTATCCAAGTGAATGTGAGAGTGGGGTATTGAAGGCGTAAAGGAAATCTGTTAGAATAGCTGAATGTATCGGCTTAATCCTTTTCTCTAATGTGCTGGACAATGCTATTGGGAGGCAGTCGTTCTTTCAATACAGGAGCAAATGCTTAGTCTGCAGAGGTTATGAGTAGCTGGCAGCTTTTTAAAACACTTTTACTAATGCCTCTCTTTTTTTAAAGAAAAAAGGAGGAAAAAAGAAAAACACAACCACCAAAGCTGCTGGAAGTAGCTAAGGAGCACTCTGGAAAGCATTATATATTTTAAAAAAACCCTCACAAAAACTAAATAGTGGAACTTGAAGCAAGATGAGCATTTGTTTTGCCTCCAGCTGCCCAAAATGTTTTGGAACTAGATAAAATTCATCATGATTATTGTATTTCCGCTTTTCACTCACACGAGTCACAAGGCTGCTTGCATACCATGAATAATAACATAGTAGAACACCACAACATAAACAAATCATCAGTAAAACAACCACCTTCCATAAAACACCAGTAACAAAACAACTTTAAAAAAAATAGGCTAAACAGCACAACTATGAGAAAAGTCGTATTGCAAAATTCACAAAGCATTACAGCTCTCGTAACACACAAAACAATATTAGCAACGTTAGCAAGCTAGCAACCGAAAACTAAGCATTGCTGAATTTTCTTTCATTGCAGAAACAGATCCTTACCAGCCAATTCAGTGCATAATACTGAATGGGCAAGAGGGTTTGTCTTCAAGAACGTGTTATGTACGGCAGCAGCAAATTATCTAAAATATTCTGAGTGCTGTACATACCTGCATATATTAAAGCAGTGGTTCCCAGATGTTTTGGGGCCGTTTCCCCCATAGTTCCACAAATTCATCCGCTGTGCCTCCCGCCAAAAGCATTATTCAGAATAGTTGTCTGCAAGACCCACTAAGGGAGATAATAACACAATAAAATCCAAAGTGGGAACAATTAGTTGCACATTTATTCAAAATCCAGTTAAAACCATTTAGCTGAATTAATGCAACAAAACTGCTGAACTTGAGCCAGTGGTATCAGCTTTTCAAAGCCATTTGCACCTACAGTGTCCCCTGCTTGCCGCACTTCCCTCTAAGCACCCCAAGGTAATCCCACCCACCCCCAGGGGGCAGTACCACCCACTTCAGCATCCACCGATTTATGCCATCATCATTATGGCTAAACCAGGTGAGGGTAGCCAATGGGTCTCAAACCCTTTGTGAGTTAGGGGACTTCCCCTGCATGTGAAGACAGGCTCCAGTGGATTGAGCAGACGAGACCAATAGTGGGTTCATTGGTCAAGAAGGCAGTTTCTGCACCTGCTGTAGAGAGAAGTGAGGGGCAGATGGGGCTTGTGAACCTGGGAAGGTAGCCCACCTAGAAGGAAAACACTGGTCCCAAACCTCTGTTGCCTTGTGGGATATCTTCTAGAGAAGAAAAGGCTAAGGAGTAAACTACACAAATCCAGAGTGCTGTCCCTAAAATGGTTAGATCATGTCTTGTACGCCTCCTTCCAGCAACTCCTGTAGCCAAGCTGGTGCCAAATGTCTTGCTCTGCTTTCTGTTGGACCCCCTCAGTGAGGCTGGGAGGGGGGCGTCTTGTCACCTGGGCAGCCCAGCGCCTCTATACACACTGCCCAAGCTTGTGTCACCTGGGGAGGTCATTTCGGTTTGATGTCACCCCCGGAGGCACACTCCATTGTTGACGGATGCCAACAGCAACTACATTTATTGAAGGATAAGTCCCTGCCTGCACGTTCACAATCTCAGACATGACACAAAAGGAAAATCAAACAGGGAAGGGAAAGGAAAGTGAATCTTCATCATCTGATGGATGGTGCCACATTGGTTGGTTGGTTGGCCCCTGTCCATGGGAAGCAGGGACTGCCGTTGTCATCCTAGATTTCCTAGACTGTTCCTCCCTGCAGTTCCGCAATTGCGTCTAAGTGGCAGTTTGAGCAGAGCGTTTTTACTTACATTTCAGGGAAGCAGCACAACAGCACTGTGAGGCGATTCAGAATTTACTCCCTATTGCAGAGAGTGGTAGGAGACGGCCTTGTCTCAAGGACTCCCAGTGGTTTCTTGACTGCGGCAAGCAAGACTGGAACACAGGCCTGGAACATTTTAGCCAATAGCTGTAGCCCAGGCGTTGGGCAACCTTTTTTGGACTGAGGGCCACATTCCCTTTGCCAAATGTCTTGAGGCTGCATGCAAGCCCAGAAGTAAAAGGGCACGGAGCAATAGACAGGACTCTTCTGCATCCACACACATCTCTTAATCTGCCATCCAAGAAAGTGAGATGAATATTCACAACACAAGGATGCATTACAGCCAGGTGGAGCCGGCCTGCCTATGAGGCAGAATGAGGTGGCTGCCTCAGGCGGCACTCTCTAAGGGGCATCGCCTGTGTTCTGCTGCCCAACTTTGCCAGTGATCTCCCCAACCTCTAGGGCAGAGAGGGACCGGCAGCAAAGCTCTGCAGAACGCCTCCCCTCAGGGGCGTAGCAAGGTAAATTGGTACCTGGGGGCAAAAAAAAAAAAAATTGTCACCCCCCCCCCCAGGCATGGGAAGGATCAGGTGGTACCTGGTGCGGAAAATTTCTTGTCAACCCCCCCCATTGACCCCCCCCCTGCAAAAATGGTTTTACGTTATTTCATATTTTCTTACAAAGGAATAATAATAATAATAAAAAATCTTTTTATTTATATCCCACCCTCCCCGGCCAAAGTCGGGCTCAGGGTGGCTAACATCAGATACATAACATTGGTATAAAATCAAACAATAATTAAATTACCTCCTAAAAACATCTCAAAAACCTCAAATTGAAAGTCGTATTAGATGCTTTGCCACAGGGTTAGGGATATTGGGAACAGTAAGTGTTCTCTGAACTGAAATTCCAGCCTTCATGACATAGGAAAACAGACCAAGTGAACAGCTATTTTGGTGGAGGAGGGTCAAGATATTAACCGATATGCATGAAATTTCATATATAGCTATATAATCCCTAGTATAGTAAGATAAGACCTTCAGAGCAGGCAGTTTCAAAAAACAAATTCAAAAAACAAATTTCAAAAAAATTTTTTTTTCCAAAAAAAGTGTTCCTTGATAATTTGTCACCCCCTCCATTATGGAACCCAGGGTGGCCTGCCCCCTCCGCCCCCCCTTGCTACGCCCCTGCCTCCCCTTCCACCAAGTTGACATGAGGGGAGGTCTTCCACCACCCAACTATGCTGCTGGGCACTGGCCCCTGGCAGTGTGGCAGGGCTTTGCTCCAGCTTTTCCTGAAGGGAGGAGCCACTGCAAAGCTGTGTTGTCAGACGGGGAAGGTGTTCCAGAAAGTATGCTTATCCCTGTCTGGCGTGGAGGTGAGGTCAGGTAAGCAACATGCTTGCTGCTGTGTCACCTCAGGCAGCAAAGGTTCTTGGGCCAGCAGAAGCCAGGTGGAGATACCCAGAATTCCCAGCTCTGCAACTTTCAAGGGCTACTAGCCATAATGGCTTTGTTCTGGCACCACAGTTGCAGGGAGCAATGCTTCTGAAGGCCAATTGCTGGAAGCCACAGAAAGGGAAACCATTTTCAAGAGAAGCGGCAGCTCTCGGTCTCATGCCCTCCCTTTAATTTCCTGAGCTCCGTGCTTGAGGCTTTCGTAGAAACAATGGCACAAGACCTTTGCGAGACACCGCTTCCAAGGTCTCTCCCGAAGTGACTGGGGGCTGCCACCTCTTCATGTCGAGAAGAGGCCAATAAGCGGGGAGGCAGCAGGAGGGCAAACGCAATAACCGCAGGCCCTTGAGTTATAGCGGTAACCTGCCGAAATCCCAGGTCGCGGAGTAATTTACAGAGGCGGCCCGATGTCATCTGAGAACAATTCCCGCAGCCTAGGCCCCAAACGTCTACGGACTCCTGCTGCTCATATTATTAATACTATCAACAAACAGCAGGGCGTTTATACCGCAGAGAAAAGAAACCTGACTCAGGCAACTGAGCTAAAGGGTCCCCAGTGGCCCGGATTCAGTGGGAAACTTGAATTAGGGTTTAATAAGGGCGTGGTGAGAAAACAGCTTTTCCTAACATTTTCTCCAATAGGGCTTTTTAAGAATACAAGTGAGCTGCATCAGTGTTTGTTTGTTGCAGCTGTTTGTAACATGTTTCTCCTTTGCAGGGTGGTGGGCTTTTTTGTGAGCTGCATCAGTGTTTGTTTGTTTGTTTGTTTGTTTGCAGGGTGGTGGGCTGACTATGGAGGTGCTCAGCAGTGGCAACATGGGGGGGGGAGGAATTATAGGCAGGGGCGCAGAAGGGGCAATGTATATTTCTAGGTGGGTGAGTTGCTTCTCACATGCGAAGATCTCTGAAAGAAAAATAACAGTAAACGTTAATGAGGGGAGTCCAGCAAATGGGGGGTGGGCAAGCTCCTTGTTCGTAGTGGTGGGGGGGGGTGACTGTCCCTCCTGCCCCCACGCTGCTGCCATCCCCTATGTGCTCCAGACTGGCCTCTTAGCATTCCAAAAAGTCTCAGGTCCCTTCCATCCTTGCATGTTCCAAACCATTAGAACCTGATCTATTATGATTAATATCTATGGATTATTAATCTGATAAATCTCTTATCGGTTAATGAGAAAATCATCACATCTCTCACTTGGCTTAGATTTGCAGAGGGGTGTCACATTTTGGCCTGGTGCATGCAGGAGAGAAGTTGTGAAACTAATGAAATCTCTCCACCCCACCCCACCCCCCGCAAAAAAATGAGCCAGTGTTTAAAGTTGATGGCCCCTTTTGAGCTGAAGGCCAAATGGGAGCCCCCTTCTCATTGGTCTTGGTCTTGTCCATGTATCATCTCTGCGTTCTCGTCAATACCCACCTGTGGAGATGAGGTGAGGTGGGAGCAAAGCGTTTCCTGGCACCCCAGAATCATTTTAAATTAATAACCAGCAAGCAACGTAAACCTTTTCTGCTTCTTCTTTTTTTTTTACACTTATCACACACAGCATGGGAATAAGCCGTCATGGCAATGTAACCGGGTCACTTGAAATAGAAAGGTGAAATCGAGTCCCTCTTGGATGAGATGGTCTTTTAAAAACAAACAAACAAGCCAACCTCTTCTCTGTTTCTTTCTCTGGTGTCCCCTCCTTCCTTGCACTTTTCCTGCTTCTGTGCCATTTTCTAATCCTTGGGATTTCTGTAGTTTTACCTCGCCTTCCCCCAGCTACCAGGACACATCTTTCTTGTGGTAGGCCCTGCTGAGATCTGGTACTTCCTTGAAGTTATTTTCTGCGAATGCTACTGCACACAATACAGGTGAAACTCGAAAAATTAGAATATCGTGGAAAGGTTCATTTCTTTCAGTAATTCAATTTAAAAGGTGAAACTAATATATGAGATAGACTCATGACATGCAAAGCGAGATATGTCAAGCCTTTATTTGTTATAATTGTGATGATTATGGCGTACAGCTGATGAGAACCCCAAATTAACAATCTCAACTTTGGGGTTTTCATCAGCTGTATGCCATAATCATCACAATTATAACAAGCAAAGGCTTGACATATCTCGCTTTGCGTGTCATGAGTCTATCTCATATATTAAACTCCAGTAGCTAATGAAAACAATTGCTTACATAAATGGACTTTTCCATGATATTCTAATTTTTCGAGTTTCACCTGTAAGTATTAAAGAATCCCCACTCCCAAATGGCAGGTGCAAAATATGAAAACTTTGGATATGTCACCAACTGCGCAAGAGCTAAAGACCTAGCATTAATTAAAAATTAACTGTATTATGGTATACTGTAATGGTATACATGTCCGCTCAGAAGTCAGTCTCTTTGCTGCAGTCAGACTCTAGGACTGCAGTCTAGACTTTGCTTTTAGGGTTGGCATTGGAGAAAAGCCAGGGCTCTTGTGCCATTAGCAGCTGGGTTGCAGGCAGAAATTCAGCAGGTCAAGCCTTTATTCTTACAGAAATACCATTACAGGGAACGCTTCGCCTGTTGACTGTCTGTCAGGCGTTATATCAAGTGTGATAAGGGACTATCGCTTTATTATGGGAGGCTCTCTGCTTGCAAAAGAGGACACAGATTTGCATGTGACAAGAAGCACATGCAAATTTTATGCATCCTCTTTTGAAACTGGGGTTGGAGGGCCCTATCCACTGGGCCCCCCCAAAAAAACCTATTGGCGCCCCTGGGGAAAGGCAGGATTAAAACAAATATTAACAATGCTGCATCTGGTCCCCCCAGCACAAAAGATATGGAAGGATAACTGGGAGCTTATCTTCTCCCTTTGCCTTCAGCTCCCAGCCAGATCGGCAGCAATGGAGCAACTGGGACTTGGCAAATGCTGCTGGGCTCCTCTCCCCCAGCATCAGGATAAATGTCCCAGTCATCTAAATGTTTTGACACTACTCCTACTGCTCCCCGCACTCCACAACCAGTGCTTTAACTGTGGCCCGAGTTATCTTCTAGAGCCACGTTTCCCCAGAAACCAGCGCTTTTGTTGTGTATTCTTCCAGCCCCTATCTCCGCTTCTCCTTTTTGCAGTGATCACAGCAGAAAGCTGGCAAATTGGCTCGAAAAGGAAGAAAAAGCTATCCGTTGCCATGCCTGCCTCTCGTTCTGCTTTAATTTTCCCTTGCCTTCTCCAAAATAGGGGCAAGGCTTAAATCCTGCTGACAGTCACCTGATCCAGAAAGCATGTTTAGTCAAAAGCAAGTCCTGCTGATTTCGGTGGGGCTTACTTCTAAGTAAGCAGACTGCATGCACACACTTACCCGGGAGTAGGAATGGGCAGTTTCTCATTTTTCCAATCTCTTGCTCAGTTCTCTACATTCTCACATCAGGTGGTTGTTGTTGTTATCCTCACTGAAATTCTTAGCGCAAATTTCTTGTAATTTTGGTATGTGATTTTGCCCAATATATTTTTTTTTTTTTGCAAAGCAATTTCCCTGTAATTAATTTTGTATGTTAATTTCACAAACATATGCGTTTCTCAGCACGCTTTATCCTAGAATGTGCGTTTTTGAGCACGTTACTTGGTTGGAGAACTACATTGCAATATTTGGAAATGTGAAAATTGCAATATTTGGAAATGTGAAAGAAGTGTATCTGAAGAAGTGTGCATGCACACGAAAGCTCATACCAAGAACAAACTTAGTTGGTCTCTAAGGTGCTACTGGAAGGGATTTTTTATTTTGTTTTGTTTTGACTATGGCAGAGCAACATGGCTACCTACCTGTAAAATAAAACCTACATACAGGAACAGTGTTTTGTGTTGTGTTGGCTCCTATGAAGTAAGTAATGGGCCCCGCCTGCTAGCCTGCTCCCTAAAATATCACTGGTTTGCTCCTTTCTACATATAGGGTGCCTACATTCTGTACGGACTGGTTGCATGGTAACATGGGCAAATGGCTTTAGATACCTATTAGGTCTACAAATTACCATATATCATATATTCAACACAAAAAAACAGTGACGATTTGTTGTTGACAAAGGGGAGCTGGACATATAAAGGGCCCCTTTACCTTCAGTAGCTTAGGGCCGCATCAAACCTAAATCCGGCCCTGTGTATGGAGGCACATTCCATCAGGTGAACCCCCAGTTACAGTCACCGGAAGAACACAAGATCCCTGCTGGATCAGACCAAAAGCTCATCTCGTCTAGCGTCCTCTTCTCACAGTGGCCAGGCAGATGCCCATGGGAAGCACACGAGCAGGACCTGAGCCCAAGAACACTGAGGTTTCCAGCAACTGACATTCAGAGACATACTGACTCCAGCAGGGAAGGCAGAACATAGACATGGGTAGCAGCCATTGATTATACTATTGACTATCGCATCAAGTGATATAGTCCAAATAGGTAGGTATGCCACCTCAGTGGGACTAAGCCTTTTTTTTTTTTTTAAGAAAACTATAGAATGATGCTGACAAAATGGAACGGGGCAGAGGAGGGCAACCAAGATGATCAAGGGTCTAGAAACCAAGCCTGAATAGTACCGTGTTTCTCCTAAAATAAGACACCGTCTTATATTTTTTTTCGCCCAACAAAACACAGTATGGCTTATTTTCAGGGGATGTCTTATTTTAACCGTGTCGCATCGGTACGCTGCATAGCCACGCCTCTCCAGGCTGTTTTAATGGGAGGTACCACGTCACTATGGCTTATTTTCGGGGTATGGCTTATTTTTGGGGAACGGCTTATATTTCGCAAATGCATAGAAATCCTGCTATGGCTTATTTTATGGCGATGTCTTATTTTAGGAGAAACAGGGTAATGGCTGAGGGAATTGGGTATGTTTAGCCTGGAGAAGATTTGAGAGGTGATACGAAAGCCATCTTCAAATATCTAAAGGACTACCACATGGAAGGTGGAGCAAGCTTGTTTTCTCCTGCTCTGGAGTGCAGGACCCGAACTGACGGGTTCAAGTTACAGGAAAGGAGATTCCAACTAAACATCAGGGAGGACTTTCTGATGGTAAGAGCTGTTCAGCAGTGGAATGGACTCCCTCAGAAGGTGGCCGACTCTCCTTCCTTGGATGTTTTTAAGCAGATGGTGGATGGTTATGTGCAGGGCCGTCTTAAGCATATCCAGCGCTGTGGTGCAAAGCTCCCTCCGGCACCCCACCCCACCCCATTTCCCAGAGTTTTTTTTAGGAAGGACGGTGCTACCAGCGGGGCTGGAGGAGGCGGGCTGCTCCTCCAGTAGAGAAGAGACGAAGGCTGGATGCGGTGCCTCCCAGCTCAGCTGGCCGCTTCGTGTCACAGCGGGCGAGGGTGGTGAGCTGATGCTGGGAGGTGCCACATCCAGCATCCGCCTCTTCCCTGGTGCCCCCCAGAACTTGACGCCCTGGCGCCTGGCGCCACTAGCCTCTATGGGTAAGACGCCCCTGGTTATGTGTCCGGGGTTCTTTAGCTATGATTCCTGCATGGCAGAGGGTTGGACAAGGTGACCCTGGGAGTCTCTTCCAACTCTACAATTTATGATTCTATGCTTTGGTTTGTAGTTATCTTTATATAGATATCTATAGATTATTAAAATCAAGATGGCCGTTTCAGCCATTGAAAGTATTTACCAAAATAAAGGTGGCCATTTCAGACAAGGGGAAAGTGTGGGAGAGCGAAGCTTCCGGCACGTTCCCAGCTCTGTGGCTTAGAAATAATTTGTTGGCAATGCGTTTTGGCCCTCCAGCCTTCCAGGAAAGGGAATAGGAGCCACCGCCATGTCCCCATTTCCATTGCCGGCCGGATCAAGAGATAAGAGCTGCACAGATCTACACGCACACATGATTATGACATTGTCACTCGTCCGATGGTCTCGGAGCTGAAACGCTGCAACAACACCGATGTTCCCTTTTGTGTCTATGCACAGATGTTGTGGGTGAGATTTCCTGAATTCTGCTGAAAAATAAAGCCAGTTTTATCAGCATTTCCCAAGTGCCCAATAGACATGCAAATGTGTTGTTAACGTCAGTTCTGCCCCCCTTTATTAGCTGTCCTGCATTAACTAGCTGGTCTTTTCTCAGTCTTATTTTTTCCCCCTCCCCGTTTCCTTTAAGCGCTCTATGTTTGATGTGAGATTTTCTCCTTCACTCTTTCTCGGTTCCCATACTTTCATTCCTCGTTCTCCCCCTCTCCCCCCCTTTTTTTGGTCAATGCATTTGTTTAAAGTTGTTTGTTTATTAACCCTTCCAAAGGTCTCCCGTGCCTTCAGTATGGTGGGAGCTGGGGAGGGGGGAGACCATAGTTGTTGGCGTCAGTGGAGACCAAATCAGGTTCTTTTAAAAGAAAAAGAAAGAGACCCTCTCAACAAATAGTGATTGAGCGCACAGCCCAATCAGCGGAATACAAGCTGACAAGCCGAAAAGAGCCTTCTTCTGCAATGAAAGGACACCATCAATATGCTTTTGTTTCTTAAAGGAGACCACAGGAGAGCCTGTGTGGTGCAGTGGTTAGAGTGTTGGGCTAGAACCCGGGAGAGACCAGGGTTCGAATCCCTACTTGGCCATGAAGCTCACAGGGTGTGATCTTGGGCCATTCACTACCTCTGAGCCTAACCTACCTCACAGGGTTGTTGTGGGGATTGAATGAGGAGGGAGAAGAACCATGTTGGCCGAGTAGCAAAATTGCAGTTAGGAAGTCAAATAATGTGCAATGCTGACTCTTTCCTTGAAATTAAAACAATGTCCAAACACTTATTAAAATATTTGAAAGCTAAAGAAGTATATATGCAAAGTATTTACATTCACATTCCTTATCCAAACATGGGCTTGTTTTTTCTTAGTTGAAGATTACAGCCTCTTCCTTAAACGTTCAAACAAACTGTGTCTTTCACTCTGTCCCGTATTTGCATTCAGCCTTTTGCACATGACCCAGCTAGGCCATGCAGCTGCTTCTGAGAAGATTCCACTTTCTCCTTCCAGCCAGTGGCGGAGGAAGGCTCCGCGCTACCCGAGGCGGGGAAAGAAAACGCCCAGGGGCGGGGCGTCGTGATGTCACATTGTGACGTCACGATCGGCAGGCCGCTGCTGCTTCCGCAACCACCTTTTAAGCCGCAGAGCGAAAAGGCAGCTCCCCGCCGATTGTGCACAGCAGCCCCATGAGCTGCCTTTTCGCTCTGTGGCTGAAAAGGGGGCCGCAGAAGCGGCGGTCAGACGACGGAGTGCGCCTGTGCGAAATGTCGTGCAGGCGCACTCCGTCATGTGCTGCTGTTCCCGGGGTGACAGAGGGAGCGGCGGTGTGTGGGAGTGGCAGGAGGGGCTGCCGCTTGTCACCCCCACGCGCCGCCATCGCCCCGAGAGCAGCAACACCGCACACAATAAGCTGCTGCTCCCGGGGCGACGGAGCGAGCAGAGGCGCATGGGGATGACAAGTGGCAGCCCCTCCCGCCACTCCCCACGCACCACCGGTCACCCCGGGAGCAGCAGCGCTGCACGGACAGGGTGCTCGCTCGGCCGTGCGCTGCTGCTCCCGGGGTGACGGAGGGAGCGGCGGCACGTGGGAGTGGCGGGAGGGACTGCAGCTTGTCACCCCCCTCCCCTGTCACCCGGGGCGTGCCGCCCCTACCGCACTCCCACCCCCAGCGACGCCCCTGCTTCCGGCAGACTTGTCCTTCATGCTTCTTTGGGAAAACATCAACTTCTGTACTTCTTTCTGTCACATACGTTGACACAGAAACATTAGCAATCCTCTATTATGTTGAGAGAGAGAGAGAGAGAGTTATGTAACATTATCTCTTCTTCAGTGTTCATGGAGATGCAGCCATTACAGTCAAGTCACTCGCGCACAAAACAAAATGGAGAATGCAATAAGATACTTCCCACGTGGCCAAAGTTAACCAATCAAACGAGAGTTACTGGGGGACATTCCAGAATTAAATACACAGCAATGCATTTAAGCACCCCCAATTTCAGTATACTTAACAAACTGTGCATGACACCTTGAGTTCCTTGAAGAAAAATGTAATAAATACCCAAATATAATAATTATGTATCAGGGAGTCCCATTTATGAAGTGGGTTTAGCTGTCCCCATGCACACAGAAAGTCAACATGGTGCCCTCCAGCTGTTGCGGGGACTACAAGTCCCATCTTGGCCACAATGGCTGGGATGATGGGAGTTGTAGTCCAGCAATGTCTGGAAGGCACCACGTTGTCTAAAATCCTTAGTTGCCAACTACCCTCTGGCGTGCTACTTTGAATGGAAAGTGAAAGTCCAAGCTCCTCCTCTCCCCCATGAAAGTGGCAAATATGTAAATTGAATTGCTCCCGATTCCCGCCTTTCAAAGGCACTGGCTGCTAAAGCACCTCACTTCAGAGGGGAAAACAGTAAGCTTTTTTGTTGTTGTTGTTGCTGCATGCATCCTTTATAAATCCAGAACTTAAGTAGTTAATTGTCCCACTGTGGAGAGGATTTTTTTTTTTTTTTTAAACTTATCCCAGTTCTCATTGAACAAGATGTCCTTTTATTTTTCGGCTTTGGATGTGGGCCTGACTTCTCTTCTAGACAAAGAGTGAACCAACAAACCAACCTAAAGTTTTTTTAAAACACCCAGCCATGTCTGTCTTTGAAGTTCTCTCTGTGTTGTTTGGAAAACTTTGGGATGGGTGGTTTTTTGGGGGGCTGGCGGGTAAAAAACAGAGCAGCGGTGAAAGAACAGGAATTAAGGGGAACTCGCTCTCTCAAAGAGCAGGAGACATTAATTAAATATCCTATTCATTTCTTTGGCACATAGTCGTCAAATTAAATATCCCATTCACTTCTTTGGCACACGATCATCAATCAGATTTCTTATTAGCATTCTGATGACCTGTCTGACCTTGCTACTGTCTGCATGACAGAACCCAAAATAAGACCACACAGTGGAGAAGCGAGGATTATTCAACAGTGTCTCTTGCATGGGGAAGGAGCTGGAATGAGTTGTAGCGAGTCAATGGATGAAGTTGGCACTGTTTCTATTTTAGCATGGATGCAGCAACATCAGGGAGTTTGACCGTGGAGGGTCTGGCAGCGAATTTTAAGGGCACAGGAAATCTTAAGGTTTTGAATTAAAATAAGCACAAAACCCTCAGTAACGGCACAGTTCTCTCTGCACCTAAAAGGAACGTTGCTTCAGTAAATTTTGACGCCAAATGCTTATCAGATATTCTCTGAATAGTCAAGTATTTGCAAGCACAGAGCCGTCTTAAGGGGATCTGCCGCCCTGGCGCGGCTATCCCTCCGGCGCCCCCGCCATGCCGTCTCTCCGCCGCCTCCCTCCCGCGCTTGCCGCCCCTTGGGAGGGGGGTGGGCGAGCGGGGGGATGAGGGGCGTGGCGCTGGAGCGGCGGGGGCTCTGCGCGCCCTTCCAGCGCTTCCGGGACGGGAGGCGAGGGCGGCCGGCTCGCGCCACCGCGCGCAGCCGGATGGCGCGGCACAGCCGGCCAGCTCGCGCTCCATCGGGCGGGCGGCCGGCTCGCGCTCCTGTGCTCTGCTGGGCAGTCAGAGGGTGCTGCCGGCAGGCGCTGCCAGCGGGGCTGGAGGGCGGAGGCGCCCTCCAGGCCATTGCGCCCTGGTGCGCCGTGCCACCAGAGTAAATGGATGAGACGGCTCTGTGCAAGCATTCACTGAGCATTTTTGATAATCTGCATTTGCACCTGATGAGGATTTTTTTTATTTCAACAGTTGACAGCGCCTGATAGGCGGCATCTAATAGTATTTAACATTTGACTGTATCGGGCGGCTGACCTTGGCATTTGAGAATTTTGGAGACATGTCCTATTGAATGCCTACCAAAATCGTAGAATTGCCCACAGTTCTAATGCACTGCATATCTCAAATGCTTCCGTGAAAATTTCACCCCCAACTTGCACGGATAAGTGTTCCATCATCATGTGAACCCCCACCTGCACTCTGAAATGGTACAGTCCAGACATAGCTTTATTGTCTCATTGAGAACTGGGCCACATGTCTGGTGATCACACCCACTGTCATCCATGTATTTTGATGTACATGAGAAAGGGCTGTTTACCTATATCTATAGGAGAGGGAGTTTGGGCCTGTCAGAATTCTGACCATTACCATGTTGGCAGAGCTTACCTGCACAGCCCCAACATCACCTGAATATGGATGAACCTGCCTGCTTCCGTTTTTATCATTTTCTCTGATTTTCCCAATCTTGAACTCAATTCTTCACATATCCACATCATTCTGTGATTTGTTGTGTGTGTGTGTGTGTGTGTGTGGTGGGAAGTTATTGTGAAAATTCATCAGCATTTGAGTGCGAATTTCTCATACCATACACACATTCGTATGCAATCTTGCTTCATATACACATTTTTGCAGAGCATTGCTTCCTAATACAGTGGTACCTCGGTTTATGAACTTAATCCATTCCTAAAGTCTGTTCATAAACCGAGGCATGCTTTCTGTAATGAGGCCTCCTGCTGCTGGTGCCCTTCCACCGTTCGCAGACCGAGGTAAAGTTCGCTAGCCGGAACACTACTTCCGGTTTTGAGGAGTTCGTAAACCGAATAGTTCGTAAACAGGACTGTTCGTAAACCGAGGTACCACTGTATAATAATTTTTTGTACATTATTTTCTAGCAATATGTGTATTTCAAAATACACCTCTGCCCCACCGAGCTTTCTTTCTTTTTCTTTTTTTGGTACACCCTACTTGGCTGAAGAACTGCTCTGCAAAATTCAGAGATGTACAAATTTTGAAAGATGGATGTGTTTCAGTTTGTGTATTGCCTTGGAAAGTGCGGATGAAGTCGACGCTTGCCCCTGTTGGGTGCCTCTTGTGGCACCTTGTGCTTAGCCGCCATTCCTAGGCAGTGAGAACGGAGCACACATGGCCATTAGGATGCAAAGGCACAACGGCAATTTTTCCCCTGCCGGTGTTGGGCCTGCCATCACCTGAATATAGTGCCCCCACCTCACAGTACACCAATGACACAAATTTCTATAAATTACCCCAGATTATCTAGTGGGAGACTTGTGTGAGGGAAAGTTGATGTTTTGGAGTCTCAGGCAGGATTTCATCAAATAAACAAGAAAGATTTTTTGGAGTCTTCTCTTTTGGTAGAAAAATCTCTCCCCTCCTGACTGGAATGAGTCCTAAGTACAGTGGTACCTCGGGTTACGTACTTAATTGGTTCCGGGGTGCTGTTCGTAACCCGAAAAGTACGTAACCCCAACGGCAATATTGTGCATGCACGAAAGCGCGGTATCGCGCATGCGCAGACCGCGCAGACAAAGACACTTCCGGGTTACAGGAGTACGTAACCCGAAAAACATAACCCAAAGCGGACTTAACCCGAGGTACAACTGTAGACTGTATCTTTCTAGCTTCTACTTGTCCTGGCTCAGCCTCAGCCTCCCAGTTAATTCCTGGCCTATTACTCTTACAGGACACCACAAGACCACACACTGTCCTTCACACTAAGCTCAGAGATTCCTTTCTCTATCTTGTGATATATTCCTCAGAGTGGATGTTTCTACCCAGAACCAACTCTCTCTCCTCGTCACTCCCTATTGCCCAACCTCTATCCCAACCTCCAAAACTGTCTCCCCAAATCCTCTCCTTTTCAACTCCCCCTCCTGGAACCCAGGCCAATCATAAGCTGCCGTTCGTTAATCGTTTGCTGGCAGGGAAAAAGAAAAAGAAAACACTTGTTGACCCAACCTGCCCAGCAAAAACAAATTTTCCCGTCACATAGGGCAATTCCCCCATGCCGCCTGGGCAGCTGGCTCAATTTTCCCCCAGCTGCTGCATCCCAAATTGGCCAGTCAGTGGCCTCTCCTGGGGGTATGCCTTGCAGGCTGAGCGGACATTGGCTGCAAGCTTGCCCTCGCAGCCGGCGTGGCATAAAACCGGAAGCACCGTCCTGTCTCACTGCAGGTTTATCTTGAAACGCAAACTGAATTGAATTTGTGATCCATCCCTCTGTCACCTTATGCGTTCTTTGAATGCAAGGAGGAGGTGGGTGGGTCATCCAACCTTCCTTCTCTTAGACCAGCTTTGAATTTAAGTGCAAGAACATAAGACAAGTCTGCTGGATCAGGCCCATGCCCTATCTAATCCAGTGGCCAACCAGATGCCTGTGGGAAACCCATAAGCAGGATTGTAGCATGAGAGCACTCTACCCTCCTGTGGTTTCCAGCAACTGGTATTCAGAAGCATTACTGTACTGGTATTTGCAGAAATGGCAAGCATCAAACTGTATATGCTGCGCCTTTCAATAATTTTGGAGGAACAAAATAACAATGCAATATCTAAGGAACTTTAAGCTTTTGTGATGACAGCTGCTTGCTCGGTAACAGGGGCGGAGCAAGGGGGTGGTCCGCCCCTGGTACCACCCTGGGGGCAGGCCCCACCCCTGCGATTGACACCATCGGCACGGCAACATTTAAAAGGCTGCAACGCGCGAACAGCAGCACTGCTGTTCGCACGCTGCAGCCTTAAAACACAGCGCAGCGTGGCCTGGTCCTGGTCAGAAGGGGCGCTGGCCGATCGCACCCGCCATCTTGGGTGGACTGCGCATGTCCACACATGCACAGTCCACCCAGGAGGCTGCGCACGCTTCGTGACGTCACGAAGCATGTGTCATGACGTCAGGGCGCTAAGGAGTGGTGCACTGCCTCCCCGGGGAGGGGTGCCTTCAAGTTTGTTGTCCCGGGTGGCAAAGTGGCTCGCTACACCTCTGCTCGGTAATAACCGTGTTTCTCCGAAAATAAGACACCGTCTTATATTTATTTTCCCTCAAAAACCCCCACTATGGCTTATTTTCAGGGGATGTCTTATTTTTATTACCACAGATTTATAAACGGACCAAATGTGGATGCAGGCTGCCAAGACTGCACAGCTTATGTACGTTCTTGGCTAAACTTTTTTTTTCTTTTAACACAAAGGAAATTCAAATACAATGGCAAGTATTTTTTGGGGGGGAGGAGTAATTTAGTCCCAATCCCAATAGTTTAACCTCTTGGGTTCTCTGCTGGGTCCCGCTGGCTCGGGGCTCCACGTGGTGCTGCTAGGCGTCCCTCTCACAGCTGCAGCAGCAGCCGGTTGTTGTTGGTGTGCTGGCAGACCTCGGCCGAGCCAAGCGGAGGCGAGGCCGCTGGCTCGGGGTGCTCCACACAGCACTGCCGGGTGTTCCACTCTGCGCTGCAGGAGCAGCCGGTTCCGGGCGCTGAGCTGGCAGGCGGAGGCAAGGCCGCTGGCTCGGGGCGCTCCACGCGGCGCTGCTCGGCATCCCACATGGCGCTGCAGCAGCAGCTGGTTCCGGGCGCCGGGCTGGCAGGCGGAGGGGAGGCCGCTGACTCAGGGCACTCTGTGCAGCGCTGCCGGGTGTTCCACTCGGCGCTGCAGGAGAAGCCGGTTCCGGGCGCTGAGCTGGCAGGCGGAGGCGAGGCCGCTGGCTCGGGGCACTCCACGTGGCACTGCTCGGCATCCCATGCGGCGCTGCAGCAGCAGCTGGTTCCGGGCGCCGAGCTGGCAGGCGGAGTGGAGGCTGCTGACTCAGGGCGCTCTGCGCAGCGCTGCTGGGTGTTCCACTCGGCGCTGCAGGAGAAGCCAGTTCCGGGCGCTGAGCTGGCAGGCGGAGGCGAGGCTGCTGGCTCGGGGCACTCCACGCGGCGCTGCTCGGCATCCCACGCGGCGCTGCAGCAGCAGCTGGTTCTGGGCGCCGAGCTGGCAGGCGGAGGGGAGGCTGCTGACTCAGGGTGCTCTGCGCAGCGCTGCCGGGTGTTTCACTCAGCGCTGCAGGAGAAGCCGGTTCTGGGCGCCGAGCTGGCAGGCGGAGGGGAGGCCGCTGACTCAGGGCGCTCTGCGCAGCGCTGCCGGGTGTTTCACTCAGCGCTGCAGGAGAAGCCGGTTCTGGGCGCCGAGCTGGCAGGCGGAGGCAAGGTAGGCGGAGGCAAGGCCACTGGCTCATGGCGCTCCGCGCAGCGCTGCCGGGCGTTACGCTCAGCGCTGCAGCAGCTGGTTCCAGGCGCCGAGCTGGCAGGCAGAGGCCAGGCCGCTGGCTCGGAGCGCTCCGCGCGGCACTGCTGAACGTCCCTTGCAGTGCTGCAGTAGCAGCAGCCAGTTCCGGGCGCCGAGCCGGCAGGCAGAGGCCGGGCCAGGCAGAGGCGAGGCTGCTGGGTGTTCCGCTCGGTGCGGTGCTGTGGTAAAGAAGATGGGCAGCAGCTGGAGGGCGGCTCCTCCAGCAGGAAGTAGGCTTTAAGGTACGGGCAGCCTCGCCTCTTCCTTGACGCCCTCCAGAACTGCGCCCAGCACTACGGCTTATTTTCGGGGTATGTCTTACATTTCGTAAATGCTTGAAAATCCTGCCATGGCTTATTTTATAGGGACGTCTTATTTTATGAGAAACACGGAACTAAAAACTGGAAAACTGCAGGACCTTTGACACTGAATTATTGGTTTGGCAAACTGCGGCAAACAGCCATGGCAGACAAATGGACTTACCAACTTAAATTCAGTAAAGGCAAAGAGAAAATATTTTATTTTTTATGGAGTGTAGAGTTTATTTCATATATAGAATGGCTCGGGAACCCCAGCCAGTTGAGCAGGGTATAAATAATAAAATAAAAAGTATTATATAAATCAAGGACATATGCAGCAACATTTATCAAAGCATTTCCTCAGATGATGGGAAAGAGACTAAGTACAAAATGTAATATTGGGATGAAGTGTTCTTCTTCTTCTTCTTCTTCTTCTTCTTCTTCTTCTTCTTCTTCTTCTTCTTCTTCCAGAAAATCTCCAAGTTGCCCATGGATCTTATGTGCATAGTTACCTATATGTAAAGGGAGGGTTGTTGGCGGATCTAAAATGCACCACCTTCTGTTAGTAATTACACAATGCAACTTTTTACTTATTTTTAAACGTATTTTTTATTAAAGATTTCTTGGTTTACAAAAGTATGTGCAATGTCTCTTTTGTTCCAAGTTACATTTTCTACAGATCAGTTTCATTTGTTGAGACATTAGTGTTACATTAGGAAGAAAAGGGGGCAAGAAGTGGAGGGGGCCGTGGTGGACGGGCATGGGGTCAGGTGGCAATGTTTCTGTTTTACTTAATGTATGTGTGAGGTTTTGTGTCAGCATCGCTTGTGCGGGCGTGCTATGGTCCATGGGGTCACGAAGAGTCGGACATGACTGAACAACAACAACAACAATATCCCGGTCTCTCCAGTGTCTGGCTAGGATGCTTCTGGCTGCTGAAAGCAGGTGGGTTATGAGTTCTTGAGGAGGAGGAGGAGGAGGAGGAGAAGGAGAAGATTTTGGATTTGATATCCCACTTTATCACTACCCTAAGGAGTCTCAAAAGCGGCTAACATTCTCCTTTCCCTTCCTCCCCCACAACAAACACTCTGTGAGGCGAGTGAGGCTGAGACTTCGGAGAAGTGTGACTAGCCCAAGGTCACCCAGCAGCTGCATGTGGAGGAGGGGAGACGCGAACCCAGTTCACCAGACCACCACTGCTCTTAACCACTACACCACACTGGCTCTTATGATGTGAGTGGGCATTATTATCTTAGTGCAAGGTTTTAATTAGCTTTTCTTGCCGTGGTTTTGGCTACATAAGTGCAAGCACACGAAAACCTGAGATTGGCATTAATAGATAGATGATGGTTGTATTCGAGTGTCCCTTCCAACTCAACGCTTCTGTTTTTCTATAGCTCTATTAATGTGCACCACACTTTACACAGGACAAAATTAGGGCTGGGGCAATGTGGTTTTGCCCAAATTAGAAGTCTATTAATCTCCCTCCCCATGGGGTGTGTGATTCCAGATGAGGTTGGGGGCAAAACAATTCACCTAATTTTACAGAGGGGTGGCTGCTGCAGTGGTACCTGTTCTCCCACCCCTCCCCATTTTTTCATAAAGTTCTGCACACCTGGACTGGAGGTTCTTAAGTAGAAGTTGGACGGTCATCTGTCAGGGATTCTTCAGCTGGGATTCCTGCATTGTAGGGGGTTGGAATAGTTGACCCTTGGTCATTCAGTCCAACTTTAAATCTGACAACAGTACCTTAAAAAAAAATGCTTATTCTTTGACTGTCGTTCCCCTCCAACTGGAGATTTGAACCCTGGATCTCCCCACTCCCCATCCAAAGGTCTTTAACTGCTGCACCACACTGCCCATTTGCCTGGTCTGCGATGTGAGACACCACACCACACCACGGACTCTCCAAAGCATCGGATTTTACCGGCTTCTTCGATGGGGCCTCCCACAAGCTGGGTTGCGAGCATGGCAAGTTCTTGCAAAGTCCAGACTTCCTGTCCGGTTTTTGCAAAGCCCCCACAGACCCTCCCTCCCCTTTTAGGTCACCGAGCGCAAAGCACAGTTTATTTCCTTTTAATTTAACAGCTCTCGCAGCTTTTCCAGTTAAATCGACTGTTCATTATTGAGAGCCCCCCCTCCCCTCCCCTCCCTCCTCCCCTCGGAGGGTTTCTGGAGGCCTGTGTGGTGCAGTTTAATGAAGCTTTGGCACAAAGCTCTCTTTCAGGGAAGGCGAAGAATAGACCGGCCTATTTAGGTCCTGCAAGGCTGTATGTCAAAGCCTCACCATAATACTTGTCAGGGAAGGGCAGAAATTCCCACTGCTGGAAGAATGCGCCAGGAGTCGACTTGCCGGATTGACGAGCAGATTAAGACGCAAGCAGGAAATGAGAATGTTGTGTTTGGAACACCTGTTTGGCCCCTCTCATTTTCCCATCGCTGGGAGGGGGTGGGGAGAAAACCCACATCATTTTCATCAATTTTTTTTTTTTTTTAAAAAAAGCCAAAACTCTAATCTATTTGACTTTTCCTTGCTGCATGGCGAGGTCCCTTTCCTTCCACCCTGATAACCGTAGCAAACCAGAAAGCCTGGGTGATTCACCGATAGCAAAAAAGATATGGATAATCCAGTCCACAGCAAAGCACTTTTCAGATGGAGAGGTTTTTTATAAATATATAAAAGATGATTAATAATACATATTATTAATATGCAATCGTATAATAATATAATGTGACACACCATGGGAGAGGTTTTGAAATTATTGGTATATTATCAAATGATAATAAAATTGTTATTAGAGATTACCGTTAAAATATGAAGTGGTATATAAGGACCCAACTTATTTCTGTGATGGTTTAAATAAACTGTTTTTAAAACTGTGTTTTGATTGTTGCAACCCATCCTGGGACCTAATAATAATAATAATAATAATAATAATAATTAAAAAAAATAATTAATGCATTTATTTAGGTTGTAGCAGTAGTGCTGGTATTGCAAAATTTATATAGACCACCTTTCTGAACCATGCTCTCCTGGGAGTTTGCGGCCCAAAACATCCTACGAAGAAAAAATGATTTACAGACCCCTTTTCCTGTACATACTGCAAAGCAATGGTGTACAATCTAACACAGGCTTGTGGGTTTTCGGACTTGGGGGCCGAATGGAGCAGTTTGATCCTCTCCGTCTAGCCCTCGGGTGTCTCCCCAGGCCACCACAACCCTCACCTGCCCTGCTGCTCATACTCCAGAGGGGGTGATGCTGTGGTCTAAACCACTGAGCCTCTTGGGCTTGGCAGTCAGAAGGCCGGCAGTTTGAATACGTGCGACGGGGTGAGCTCCCTTTGCTCTGTCCCAGCTCCTGCCAACCTAGCGGTTTGAAAGCACACCTGCGCAAGTAGATAAATAGGTATCGCTCCGGTGGGAAGGAACTGCCCTCCCATCAGATGTCAAGGAAATAAACAATTATCTGACTTTTAGAAGACATCTGAAGGCAGCCCTGTTTAGGGAAGTTTTAAATGTTTGATTTAAAGGAGTACGACAAGGCTGCATATTGTCTCCCTGCTTATTTAACTTATATGCAGAATTCATCATGCGAAAGGCTGGACTGGAATGAATCCCAAGCCGGAATTAAGATTGCCGGAAGAAATATCAACAACCTCAGATATGCTGATGACACAACCTTGATGGCAGAAAGTGAGGAGGAATTAAAGAACCTTTTAATGAGGGTGAAAGAGGAGAGCGCAAAATATGGTCTGAAGCTCAACATCAAAAAAACTAAGATCATGGCCACTGGTCCCATCACCTCCTGGCAAATAGAAGGGGAAGAAATGGAGGCAGTGAGAGATTTCACTTTCTTGGGTTCCATGATCACTGCAGATGGTGACAGCAGTCACGAAATTAGAAGATGCCTGCTTCTTGGGAGAAAAGCAATGACAAACCTAGACAGCATCTTAAAAAGCAAAGACATCACCTTGCCGACAAAGGTCCGTATAGTTAAAGCTATGGTTTTCCCAGTAGTAATGTATGGAAGTGAGAGCTGGACCATAAAGAAGACTGATCGCCAAAGAATTGATGCTTTTGAATTATGGTGCTGGAGGAGACTCTTGAGAGTCCCATGGACTGCAAGAAGATCAAACCTATCCATTCTCAAGGAAATCAGCCCTGAGTGCTCACTGGAAGGGCAGATCCTGAAGTTGAGGCTCCAATACTTTGGCCACCTCATGAGAAGAGAAGACTCCCTGGAAAAGACCCTGATGTTGGGAAAGATGGAGGGCACAAGGAGAAGGGGACGACAGAGGACGAGATGATTGGACAGTGTTCTCGAAGCAACTGGCATGAGTTTGGCCAAACTGCAGGAGGCAGTGAAGGATAGGTGTGCCTGGCGTGCTCTAGTCCATGGGGTCACGAAGAGTCGGACACGACTGAACGACTGAACAACAACAAGAACACAACAAATGTTTGATGTTTTATCGTGTTTTTAATATTCTGTTGGTAGTCGCCCTGAGTGGCTGGGGAAACCCAGCCAGAACGGTGTGCTATAAATAATAATAATAATAATAATAATAATAATAATAATTAGTCCAACCCCCTGTAATGCAGGGATCTTTTTCCCAATGTCACGACCCCGAACTCTACCAACTGAGCCGTCCCAGGTCCAAGGAGGAGATGGCAATCAATGGCCACCAACCATGAGGACTGTGTTCTACCTCCACCACCATCTCAGAATTGCAGTTGCTTGAAATCACAAGCGGGAAGAAGAAGAAAAAGAAGAAGAGTTTGGATTTGATATCCCACTTTATCACTACCCGAAGGAGTCTCAAAGCAGCTAACATTCTCCTTTCCCTTCCTCCCCCACAACAAACACTCTGTGAGGTGAGTGGGGCTGAGAGACTTCAGAGAAGTGTGACTAGCCCAAGGTCACCCATCAGCTGCATGTGGAGGAGCGGAGACGCGAACGCGAGTCACCAGATTAGGAGTCTACCGTTCTTAACCACTACACCGCACTGGCTTTTGCACTCAGGTCCCGCTAGTTCTGCTTTGCATTGGGGTTTATCTGGCTGCGTGCACAGGGTTAGAGGAGAGCAGGATGCTAAGACCAAACTGCCGGGATCAGGCCAATGGCCCATGTCAACAGGATAGATGCAGCATTTCAGCACAATTTGCCTCCCCCATTCCCGCGCTTTCCAACAGTTGGAATTCTGCTGAACTTAGACGTGCCACCAGCCTGATTCACCAGACAGGCTCTTCTTGTGAAACGAGGGTTTATTTATTTCAAAGGCAGGCCCAAGAAAGGGTTAACCCCTCCCCACCCATCTGAAAAGGGTGGTGGTCCCTCCTCCCCACGACGCATCACCAGCCTCTTCCTCCTCCTCCTCCAGGAGCCAAATGTAAAAGCGCGATGGGGCGGGGAGGAGGGAGGATGCCGTCGGAGAGCCGTCGGAGCGAGGCCAAGAGCTGATGTCCAGCCTCTTCCCAGTTTGCATCGGTGACCCAGGCAACGAGATCGAGCCAAGGAGGCTGCTTTGCGCGCGGCTGCGGCTGGACAAAAAGGCTAAGGAGAGGACAGAGAGAAAATGCCACCGCGCTGCGCCGGCTGCTGGCCTCGACGGCCGTTTCCTCCTCCCGGGTACCGAAAGTAGCCACGAGGGGCTGCCGGACAAGCAGTCTTTGCTTTTTAACTCCTGCACTTTTAAAATTTTATTTTGGGAAGAAAAAGATTTTTTTGTCTTTTTTAAGGAGCAAAGCACTCGAAGGCGATGGCGGTGCAAGCGGCGGCGGTTCACCCGCACCACCATTTCATCCCGTTTTGCTTTCCCGGCGCCGCGGGGCTGGGAGATTTCGTCGACCTGGAAAAGAGCTACGAGGACGGGGGGACCCTCTTGCTAGGAGGCGGAGGAGCGGGAGTAGCAGGAGGGGGAGACCCCGGGGATTTCAAAGAAGCCACCCGAGACCTCTTGAGCTTCATCGACTCGGCTTGTAGCAACATCAAACTAGCCTTGGACAAGCCGGTGAAATCCAAGCGCAAAGTCAACCACCGGAAATATTTGCAGAAGCAGATCAAGCGCTGCACCGGCATGATCGGGGGCGCCCAGACGGCTGCTGCAACGCCCGGGAGCCAGGAGGCGTCTAATAATAATAACAGTAATAGTAGTAATAATATGAGCTCCCAGCAGCAGCCACATCCTGCTAACAAGAGGACTACGGCTGGGACGGCGCATGGCGCAGCGTCGGCGTCCGCCTCGCCCCCCGGCGGCGTCGCGGCGCACTGCAAAGCGCCCCAGAAGCGCGAAGCCAGCGCGCTGCAGAGCAAAAGCCTGGCGGCGCTCTTCGGCTCCGTGCGCCCGTCGGGCTTCGATCGCGCCGCCGGAGCCGCTGCGGGCGGCGGCGGGCCGTCGGGAGAGAAGGATGGCGGCCCGGGTCCCTCTGCCTCCATCGGCGGGAAGAAAGTGCCTCTCCGGAACCGCAACCTGCCCCTTTCCTTCTTCACCGAGCCGGCCGCGTCGAGCTCCGTCCCGAAAGACGCAGCGGGCCCCGTCCCGTCGGAGGAGCTCTTCGACCTGCTGGCCGTCCCCGACTACGGCGCCCTGCTCCCTCCCGCCGAGCCGGAGCAGCCGGTCTTCCCCAGCAGCCGCCTGCAGCCGCCGGATCTGGGCTTGGAGGCGCCACTCTACGAGCCTCTGCACCCGCTGCCCCACTTGCTCTTCTCCGACGCCCCCCTGCGGCCCCTCGCCGCCCTCTACGCCGCCCCTTCGGACCCCGCAGCGGCGCCCGAGAGTAGCGGCGCCGCGGCGGGAGCGCACGTCCCGGCCGCGGCCTTTGCTCCCTTCTTCCCCGAGTGCGCGCTCCCGCCTGCGCCGCCGGCCATGCCCTACGATTACGCCCCGGGGTATAGTAGGGGGGTGCCTGCTTATTCCAGCCTATAGAGGAGGGAGGTTGAGCTTTGAAAGAGAAGCGGGTTGGGAAGATGTGGGAATTGGCAGATCCCCAAAATTTCGGAGGCACTGGCGCTTTTTTTTTTTTGGCGGGGGTGTTTAATGGATCCCATAGAAAATGCCTCGAATAAGAGGCGTCTATTAGGGGCAGGAATGGTTCTGGAGGACTTCCAGTTCCTGCTTAATAGCCAACTTAGCAGTAAAGGACACCAGGAGAGCTCTGTAGCAGGATCAGGCCAGGGGGGCCCCATCCAGTCCCAACATTTTGTGGATGCCACCCAGATACCGGGGGGGGGGGAAGTCAGTACAGTGATCCCCACCCAGCAGCTGGCATTTGGGAGGCAACCCTGTGCATGCCTACTTGGAAGTAAGCCAAGGGTTCAGTGAGGCTTGCTCCCAGGTAAGTGTGCATAGGATTGTAGTCTTTTATCCTTATTCCCTCTTCCCTTGGGCATATCGAGGACTTAACAGTGCAACCCTAGCTGCGTCTACTCAGAAGTAAGCGCTGTTGAGTTCAGTGGGGCTTACCCCCCCCCCCCCGAAGAATTGCACTCAATCCTTGCACTCAGATTGTGATGTTCATTAGAAAGCAGCTGGGGGGGGGCACAGAACACCAGATATCTTTAACCCTTCCTTTGCCTCCCACGATTCTGATGAAAATCCTCGCTGCCAGGGATTCATTCCCTGTGATTCCTGAATTGCATGGGGTTGGGCTAGATGCCCCTTGGGGGTCCCTGCCAACACTACCATGATACGATTCTATGCTATGAGACTTTGAGTGAGGGAGGAAAAATCCCCCCTAAGGCTAATTGGGGTGGGAGGGATTTTTTTTTTTAAATCAGAATTAACAGCCAGGGTGGGAAGGGTTAAACTCCCCCCCCACACACACCGCTGCCCTGCATGTTGTGGTCCCAATGAACCCCCCCCCCAATGCCCCTATGATTAAATAAATCCCTGACATGCCTTTTAGCAATGTTAACTTTGGCTCTCATTATATTGGCATAGCAACCGAGGTCTTTGTCCAAGGAGCCCCTGTGAGAGCGGAAGGGATCCTAGCAAGAATTTGAAACTACAGTTCCCAGGATCCTTTGGGCGGGACGCCATTAGGGTTGCCATATGTCTGGAACTTCCTGGGCATAGTGGGACTGCAGCAGTCATTAACGGTGTCTGGGCGGAAAAGCTCAACAACTTTTGTGTCCAGATTTTCACCATGGAAGTTCAGTGAGCACAAAAGCCTGCTTTGCCATACCTCTCACACTTCCAAATGGCGCTGAGCCAAACTGCTTAGCACTGTTTAGCCCTAGTGGCTGTTTGCTGCCTCTTGGAGGCAGGATGCCGCTGTATATAGTTTTTGGGGATCACGAATGGGGGTAGAGTGACTTCCTGAGGGCATCTGGTTGGTTGGCTGCTCTGAGAGCAGGTTGCTGGGCTAGATGGCAGGGCCTTGGTCTGATCCAACCGGGCTCTCCTGCGGTTTTGTTTTGACACAAGCACCATCTGGTTCATGGGTTGTTGATAGAGGCAGGTGCGTGCCAGCATTGAATTCACATTAGAGGTTGTTTGGTGTGTTAACATAACATATCTCACTTGTTGCCATATGGGATTAGTTCTTAACTATCTCCTGATTGTCTTTGTTCATCCTGCACATAAAAAGGGTTTTGGGATTTGTTTGTTTTTTGGGTGAGATTCTGAAATGAAAATGCCAATTTTTCTTGTATCCCCTGTTTATGCCTCTTGGTTTTAGCTCATGTGAAATCCTGATTCCCAGCATGTTTTAAAAGCTTCCTGCAAGCAGAAAGGGAAGGTCTGCTGGCCAAAGGCTAAAACACAACCTGCAACTCACTTGAAAACCCACCCAAGAGTTTAAGGCTGTGGTTCTCTGCTCGGTTACCTGGGAGTAAGTCTTGATGAACTCTGGGACTTACTTCTGTGTAGGATTGGGGTGGTGCCCGAGCTCCGTGGCAGAACACCTGCTTTGCGTACAGAACGTCCCAGGTTCAATCCGCAGCATCTCCAGGCAGCACAGGGAGAGACCCCTGTCTCAAACGCTGGAGAGCTGCTGCTAGTCAGTGTAGACAGTATTGAGCTAGATGGACCAATGGTCTGACTCTGTATAAAGCAGCCTCTGGTGTCCAGCACATCTGATTTATAACATTCTTAGGCTCCCGGTGCTATTCAGGAATATGCAGAATACCTCCCCTCCTGAGCTGACTTGATTTCTGCTTGCTTACTCTGAATATTTGGAGCGAGGATGGTGGGGGAGAAACCCAGGTTGCTTCACACAGGCAGACCTGTCGCATGGGTCTGCATGAGAAAGGTGTGCACCTGTGTCGCATGCGGAAATGGTGCGCCACCATTGCTGCATATTTGCAGTGCAGTTTGGAAGCCACTATAAGGCCTGGCCAGCACTTTCATGTGGCACACATATTTGTAGTGCCTTCACTGGATGGGTGCTATAAATTGTAAGGGGAGATTCAGGTCTGTGTGACGTGTGGAGGACGCTTTGCTGGAAGCTTTGACCAGCTGCAGATCCCTGGCGCATGACCCGGTGTGTTTACAGATGCACGTCTCTCCTTCACACTCAACTGGTTCATTGGGAGACAACATGGAAACCCATTTGCCGTGTGAAGGAGGGCTATAAAATGTCACTCGCCTGGTCGCCCGTGGTCAGTTAAGGATTTCCTCCAGGCGACCAGGTTACGAAAGCTGCTCTTTCCTGTTTTCGGTTGCGACTAACGTAGGTATGAGTGATTGGGTGGGAAAGTAGAGAGCATTTGGAAGTCAAAAACATCAATTCACAGACCTGTTTCTGAATCTCCTGACGTATTTGATTTTCCTTTCAATCCAAAACGTGTGGAGGACGCTTTGCTGGAAGCTTTGACCAGCTGCAGATCCCTGGCGCATGACCCGGTGTGTTTACAGATGCACGTCTCTCCTTCACACTCAACTGGTTCATTGGGAGACAACATGGAAACCCATTTGCCGTGTGAAGGAGGGCTATAAAATGTCACTCGCCTGGTCGCCCGTGGTCAGTTAAGGATTTCCTCCAGGCGACCAGGTTACGAAAGCTGCTCTTTCCTGTTTTCGGTTGCGACTAACGTAGGTATGAGTGATTGGGTGGGAAAGTAAGCATTTGGGATAGAAGCCTTTGTCGGTAACGTGGGAGACCTGTTTCTGAATCTCCTGACGTATTTGATTTTCCTTTCAAGGGGGGGGGGTTTAACCTGTGTGCCTCTGCATGTTACTGAACTACAAGTCCCATCACTCTTGGCTGTTCCGTCAGGGGTTGATGGGAACTGTAGTTCAGCAATGCATGGGGAGCCACCATTACCCATCCCTGGTTTAACCTAACTGCACCTGAATTTTCTTTTCCATGGGGCCAACACTAACTGGGTTTGCGTGAGTTGATTTTAGATTTTGGGGGGAACGACGCAGGGGAAAGAATTATTAACTCTTCCCACAAAACTGAAGCCCCTCTCATCTCTTATCTTTTACATCTTAGATTCAGGCTGCACATTACCTAGAATAAAGCTGTAGAATTCTGGACTGGACCAATTCAGAGTGCAGGGGTGCAGGTATTAAGTACTTTTGAAAGTTTCCCATGTGAAACGAAACCACAGTAAGCCCTCTCTGAATAGAGCAAACCAATACCTAACAGCGAGGTTTAGATTCTTCCTTGCTGGTTTATTTCATTTGGGTGCTGTTCCCCCTTCCCCCACAAAGGTGCATTTAAAAAAGCGATGGTGTCCGCCTCCCATTCCCTCCCTCCATGGCCTGCTGAAGTGGTACATTCCAGGATTTTACTAAATTAGATACCTGTAGATTGGCTGCTACTGCTGTCGTAAGGTGTGTGCACCAGGCCGTTTTTCATGTGGGTGGAATGTGCACGATAAGCTTTCCTCCTATAGCCTGTAAGAAAACGGTTCACGTCTGAAGCAGCCATAATTCAGGGTCTTCATTTTGAGGCTGACTCTACCCTGCCCAGCTCCAGTTCCCTTGAACTGTTCAGGTTGCTAGTGACACGGCAAGCCCTCTGCCCACACCAGGCCCTTTTTGGGGACATCAGTCTGCTAGGAATGTCTGCCATTGCGCTCCATTGAAATGCATGGGGCGGAAGTCCTTTTGTGAAATGTCTGTTTCAGTGAGCGCTTCCATGTTGGACTGTGCCCAGCGTGGTTTGCCTGGTGCCGTGGAACTTGGCAAACGGAACCGGCCTTCACTGAAAAGACGACCAGTATGCCCAGTGGCTGTTGTTATTATTTTTCCTGGCACAACGCTCGCCCCGCAAAAGAGAAATAGATGTACTCTTGTCGCATTGAGAGAATTGAGAATTATCTGGTCAGGGAGGATGCACAAGGAACAGAATTCATTGCCAACCGATGGATTGGCACACCGATGAACAAAATAGTGTTAATATGGGTCTGAGGTGCTCATAGTAGTGGCATGGTGAATGGAATATGCTGGGGAAAGGATGGAGGTTAGTCCCACCAGCCATTCCGGAAGCCGGTCTTGCGGTATTCCGCTCTGCCTTCCCACGGCGGCCAGCAACTTTTTAAAAGAGAAATTTGCAAAGTCAAGGAGCAAATAGGCTTGCGGGGCCCACCCCGCGCCTAGGAGTGCTTGATGAGTTGGCAGAAGTGCCATCGAAGGAGAATTGGGCGTTGGTCAAAAGGGCAGGACATGTGGCAAGCGGGCATTAGAATCATAGAATTATAGAGTTGGAAGAGACCACAAGGGCCATCCAGTCCAACCCCCTGCCAAGCAGGAAACACCATCAAAGCATGCCTGACAGATGGCTGTCAAGCCTCTGCTTAAAGACCTCCAAAGAAGGAGACTCCACCACACTCCTTGGTAGCAAATTCCACTGTGAACAGCTCTCACTGTCAGGAAGTTCTTCCTAATGTTTAGGTGGAATCTTCTTTCTTGTAGTTTGAATCCATTGCCCCGTGTCCGCTTCTCTGGAGCAGCAGAAAACAACCTTTCCTCCCTCCTCTATATGACATCCTTTGATATATTTGAACATGGCTATCATATCACCCCTTAACCTTCTCTTCTCCAGGCTAAACATACCCAGCTCCCTAAGCCGTTCCTCATAAGGCATCGTTTCCAGACCTTTGACCATTTTGGTTGCCCTCTTCTGGACACGTTCCATTAAAAAGGACCTTGGGGCGTTTCACACTCTGTGGATGACCCCTCCCTTGAAGTATCAGGCATTGAGCGCTTCTGATGGAGCACTTAAGAGAACTCAGGAAACACATCTAACTAGGCGTGCACGATGAATCCTATGCAACAATGATTGTCATGGAAAGAGAGAGAGAGAGAGAGGTGGCCTTGCATTAAAAGATGCCTCCGGAAGATCAGCAGGGAACCAGGAATGTCCGCGTTGCCATGGTGGGATGCTGCAGTTCTCCTCTGCATCTCTTGTTAGATGCATCTACAGTGGTACCTTGGTTCTCAAACTTAATCCATTCTGGAAGTCCATTCCAAAACCAAAGCGTTCCAAAAACAAGGCACGTTTTCCCATAGAAAGTAATGCAAAACGGATTAATCTGTTCCAGACTTTCAAAAACAACCCCTAAAACAGCAATTTAACATGAATTTTACTATCTAACGAGACCATTGATCCATAAAATGAAAGCAATAATCAATGTACTGTACTATAAAATAAATAAGACAGTATTATGATGATGAAAAATTAAAATTTTTATTTTTTCCTTACCTGCACTGATGATAGTCATTGTTTGGATGGGGGCTTTTATCCATTTCCGCAGTCACACAATCAATCAGTAGCTGAACTGGGTTCCACACAGTCACCAAAACAAATTAATTGAAAAAGCCTCAAAAACAGAAATAAATAGCAAAAACAAAAGCGCCAGACTTAATCCATTCCGGAAGTCTGTTTGACTTCCAAAATGTTCGAGAACCAAGGCGCGGCTTCTGATTGGTGCAGGTGCCCTGGAAACAATAGCCGACTGCCAGATCAGACATAGAGCTTCTGAAAAAAGTTCAAAAACCGGAACGTTTTTGGCGTTTGAGAACCAAGGTACCACAGTGCATAGTGTCTCCCTTGCTGGATTCCTTCCAGTGGTACTGGGTAAACGTTGCTTATACTGGTTGGGGGGGAAAAATACAACCATATCCGAGAGTGGCTAAAATATGACACTGACTTTACACCTCCTAAATCCTGATGACATTTCTGTGCATTGTAAAACGTATTTAATTCATTTGGGCATTATTTTTTACTGAATGTGAGAAGTCCCTGGTTATATTGTTCCTTAGGGCGCAGTGTTTGTTCTAACTCCCTAGTCCAGCGATCAATTGCTAGATGTGTCTGACGTTAGCCTGTTACGACGGGGGCTGTCCTTTCGACGGCAGCCGTGACTAATTGTACGTGACTTTCCAGTTTTATAAGTAACTCTGTTTCCATCCCTGAATTTCGCCGGACCTTTCAATGCGAATCCTTTCCCTTCGCCCCGTGAATCTGTGAGTGCCGGACGAGTTCTTCTGATTTAAAGAAACAACATCTACTCACACATAATGTTACTAAAACGTGGGCCGTGAGCCTCAGGCAGGTTGCTCTCGAGTAGACCGTCTAGCGCACGCTGCCCTAAACACACTTCCTAGGGAGTGATATCTGCAGGGCTTAAGCACGACCTACTCCTGAGCATACCTGCTTAGGCTTGCCCTGTTAACAACGTATCGGGAGATACCGCAAACAGTAATACCGAGACAAGTGAATGGGTCGCTCTGCACAGCAAGACAAAAGCAAGCTTGGACCATCTACGTCAGTGGCAATATGCATGGAAGTCGCCGGACTGCTTTCACAGACTTTCCAAGGCAGCAGAAGCAAATGTCACTGTTATCTTGCGTACAAAATATAATTTGACGAATAAGTTATGTTCATTAAAGTCTATGAGATGTCATAAAGCTTACATGGTGCACAGTGTTTGAGAGATGGAAGGCTGTATTGAGCAATATGGTTTGAATTCTTCCTCAGGGGTATTTTTGTTTGGGTAAGGGAAAAACCCTCCTTACTCCCTCTTTCCATACAATCCATAGTTTTATAAATCTCTTCTATGCTCTTGTTTTTGTTTTAGTAATCTTTCTCTTCCGCCTAGAGTAAGAAGGCCCAAATCTTTCTAGGTTTCGCAGCCTAGTTGTTGCCACTGAAAAAAGTTCTGCTCTTGAGTGTGACAGAACCCAGGAGCAAGTTCTTAATCCATTTATTATTTAATTTAATAATTTATATACCCAGAGGTCTCAGAAAAAAATGAAAATATAAAACCACAAAATATGTAATCACAGTCATACCTCTGCTTGCGTTCGCTGCGGGTTGCGTTTGTCACGGGATACGAACCCGCTGAACCTGGAAGTACAGGAACGGTTACTTCCGGGTTCGGCGCTTTGCGCATGCACAGAAACACGAAACCGCGCTTTGCGCATGCGCAGAAGCGCCGAATCGTGCCGTGCACATGCGCAGACACGGCGCTTCAGGTTGTGCTCTGCTCATGTTGTGAACGGGGCTCCGGAATGGATCCCGTTCGCAACCAGGGGTACCACTGTATATAATATTTACACAGTGCCTCCAGGGTTCTAGATTGGGTAGAATGGAACTTGTGGCTCTGTAGATGATGTTCAACACCCCATCATCCCAGATAATTGATTATGCTGGCTGAGATTGATGAGAGATGGGAATCCAACATCTGGATGGCCATAGGTTTTCCATCCCTGTTCTAGATGCTTTGGTGAAGATAAATCAATATTTGATCATTTCCAGATTCAGCAGTGCCATCTAGTGGGGCCGAAAGGCTCTTTGATATCGAGGGTTTTATAGAGGAGGAATGACCTCTGGGAGGAGTGCAGAGAGAAGAAACGCCATGTTGCATCTGCATCAGCACAACCGGACGCCTTCATCTGCCCCAGCTGCAACAAAATATGTCTCTCCTGTATCAGTCTCTACAGCCACAGCAGGCGCCGCAATCTCCTAACAGCTTGACTTATGCCCCCAAAGGCACACTCCTCTGTTGTCTCCTGAGACAGGCGGATGCCAACACATTTTATGTGTCTGCCCAAATTCAACAACAAAGATCTCTGGATCGCCTGTCTCAATTGTCCTCTCGTTTGGTTAAAATGTGACGGTGTGTAGTAGGTACCCTCTAATTACAGCCTTGGGGGAAGGGATTTTCATTGGCAAAATGGCACTGGGGATAAAGGAGCTTTCAACTTCCTCTCTTTAATTTCTCCCCAGCATAAGAAGATCCCTGATGGGTCAGACCATCATCTGGTCCAGCATTCTGTTCTCACAGTGGCCAACCACATGCAGCCACAGGAAGCCTGCAAGCCGGACCTGAGCACAACGGCACTCTGCTCACCTGCGATCCCCGGCGACTGGCATTTGGAGGCACACTACCTCTGCCAGTGGATTCATTGCAACTGGTAGCCATCAGTAAGGTAAAGGTAAAGGGACCCCTGACCATCAGGTCCAGTCGTGTCCGACTCTGGGGTTGCAGCGCTCATCTCGCTCTATAGGCTGAGGGAGCCGGCGTTTGTCCGCAGACAGCTTCCAGGTGATGTGGCCAGCATGACAAAGCCGCTTCTGGCGAACCAGAGCAGCGCACGGAAACGCCGTTTACCTTCCCGCTGGAGCGGTCCCTATTTATCTACTTGCACTTTGACGTGCTTTCGAACTGCTAGGTGGGCAGGAGCTGGGACCGAGCAACGGGAGCTCACCCCGTGGCAGGGATTCGAACTGCTGACTTTCTGATCAGCAAGCCCTAGGCTCTGTGGTTTAACCCACAGCGCCACCTGGGTCCCGCAATCCTCTGTTCAAGCCATCCGAGCTGGTGGCTATCACTGCCTCTTGTTGGGGGTGCAAATTGCATAGTTCACACACTGTGAAGCAGCAAGGCAGCTTTTTAAAATTTATTTTAAAGGCACGTGAAATGACACTGGGTTTATCACCTAGCTTGGCCCCCCAGAATAGAGGAGCAGCGATGCCTCTGATTACATGCTCAGCTCTGGGTTTTGTTTTCAGTACCAAAACTTCCTTTTGCAAAGCTTTCCACATTCCTGAAGTCTGATTTTGGGAAGTGGCAGGGAATGGCGGGGGCGATTTTTTTCATTGTTGCTATGCAGTTTTTGCGCTTGTCATCTTCCTACCCAGGTCTCTTCAGAGGGTCTGTAAACCAGGCACAAAATGATTCAAACTCTCCCTGCCTTCAATTCCCTTCCTGTTTCTTTGAAAATTGTCTTCGTGGGGAAAAAAGAAGTTGGATGTTTGAAGGTTCAGGACAGCTAAAAAGGAAAGCGCTTCTTCACGCACTACAGAATTAAACTATGGAACTTGGTTCCACAGGAGATGGTGATAGTCGCAAACTCAGGTGGCTTTGATAGGGGAGGAGACAAATTCATGGAAGGGAGGGCGATCAAGGACTACTAACCATGATGGCCGTGCTCTGCATCTAAAGCATTGAGCCTCTTGGCAGTTCGAAAGCACACTAGCACAAGTAGATAAATGGGTACCACTGCGGCAGGAAGGTAAACGGCGTTTCCGTGCACTCTGGCTTCTGTCACGGTGTCCCATTGTGCCTGAAGTGGTTTAGTCCTGCTGGCCACATCACCCAGAAAGCTGTGGACAAACAACGGCTCCCTCGGCCTGAAAGCGAGATGAGCGCCGCAACCCCATAGTCGCCTTTGACTGAACCGTCCAGGGTTCCTTGACCTTTTTACCTTGTTCTGCTTTCATGGTTGAGGGCAGCAATTATCTGAGTATCAGTTGCTGGAAAACACAAGAGGGGAGAGGGATCTTGTGCTCAAATCTTGATCGGAGCCTTCCTGTTGGGGGCAATTTGGTTAGACACTGTGAGAACAGGATGCTGGACCAGATGGGCCACTGGCCTGAACCAGCAGGATCTTCTTAAATGCTTATGAGAAGGGTGGTGGTGTGGGCAGGAGAGTTCGGAAGGCCAAAGAGAGCAGCTTGGAGAACTGCACTTGCCTCCAACTCCAACTCTGGCAGGCCAGAGGTCCCCTATCCATGCTACTGAGGTCAGTGTGGTGTAGTGGTTAAGAGTGGTATACTTGTAATCTGGTGAACTGGGTTCGCATCTCCACTCCTCCACATGCAGCTGCTGGGTGACCTTGGGCTAGTCACACTTCTCTGAAGTCTCTCAGCCCCACTCACCTCACAGAGTGTTTGTTGGGGGGAAGGGAAAGGAGAATGTTAGCCGCTTTGAGACTCCTTTCGGGTAGTGATAAAGCGGGATATCAAATCCAAACTCCTCCTCCTCCTCCTCCTCTTCTTCTTCTTCTTCTTCTTCTTCTTCATCTGATGAGGCTGATGTGGGGCCGCAGACTCTCAAGGAAAGCAAGAGGTTCTTAGGAAAGTATAATTTGACAGTTTGCTCTATACCGCCCTCCTCCCTGTCACCACCCCATTTAACGTGTTTTCTCGTAATCTCTCCAGTGGGTGAGCCAGAGCATGCCATTAATTAGCCATTTTATCGAGATTCCCTTTCCAGGACGGAAAGGTCAGTGGTCTTATGAAGTGCTTGCGAAAACAAAAGCCAGAGAACAGCGACAAAGCGTGGGATTAAAACAAGCCCTTGAACGGGTCGCCTTCCAAGGACAGCACGAAAGGGAACATCCTGAGCTTGGAAAGGTGATCGGTCCTTATAAATGAAAATAAAATGGGCATCTAGGGCCCATTTAAAACCAGTGGCACAAGCTGCTTCCCTTCCTTTAGACCTTATTTTTGTAGGATTGAAAGAGTGACTCAAATCTGTCTTCCTGGATCAGAGTGCGGTTTGATTGTGTCATTTCACCCGATGCAAGGGAAGGGGTACATCAAATATAAAATCAATTCTAGGTTAAATAAAAAAGCCCATTAAAACAACATGAAATCGATCGGTATAATAAGTCATTCTCTTCAGTATAGTAGCTAGACACATCACAAGCCCTCATAATTCAAAGTAGATCAGGCACTGAAAACTAACTACTGTGGTGCCAGACAGATTCCAAAGACGGAGTCGCCACTGAGAAGGCCCTGTAGAAATATGACCCTCACTTGGCAATGAACTAACAAACACATCCCTTGTAGATCTTCATGCCCCAGCAGGTTCACTCAGGGTGAGGTTCTCTTTCAGGTAACTGGATCCTAAGTCATTTATGGTTGTAAAAGCAGGTATGGCGGCTGGCATGGGCTCTTCAGAACTGGTTTCATATGGGTTTGTTGGCAAGCCAATATTCATGCTGCAGCACTCTGCACCAGTTACCAAACCACTTTCATGTAAGGCCGGGTCTGCGATAGGAATCTGGCAGCAAAATCTGGGGCCTGCTTTTTCTTTTTAAGTGTTCCATTTTGGGATGAGCTCACCTGGTCTAAAGGGGCTTCAAGGCAGCATTAGCTGTACCCAGATTACATCAGCACCCTGTTGCCAGGCCTGAAAATAATACCAGAGAGGCCCATCAGATTTCAAGTAGTTTAGAGAGGTTTTTTTTTTTTTTTTAAATAAAAAGGTGTTTTATTATGCTTTTAATTCTGTTGGGAGCCACCCAGAGTGGCTGGGGAAACCCAGCCAGATGGTTGGGGTATGTATGTATGTATGTATGTAGAAGAAGAAGAAGAATTTGGATTTGATATCCCGCTTTTCACTACCCGAAGGAGTCTCAAAGCGGCTAACATTCTCCTTTCCCTTCCTTCCCCCACAACAAACACTCTGTGAGGTGAGTGGGGCTGAGAGACTTCAGAGAAGTGTGACTAGCCCAAGGTCACCCAGCAACTGCATGTGGAGGAGCCGGGAAGCGAACCCCGTTCACCAGATTATAAGTCTACCGCTCTTAACCACTACACCACACTGGCTCTGTATGTATGTATGTATGTATGTATGTATAAATAAATAAATAAATATTCTTCTTATGGCCTGAAGGCCCAGGGTGCAGGGGAGCATAGGATGTCACCATACATTGGCAGTGTGTCCAGGGTACGGTGGTACCTCAGGTTAAGAACTTAATTCATTCTGGAGGTCCGTTCTTAACCTGAAACCGTTCTTAACCTGAGGTACCACTTTAGCTAATGGGGCCTCCTGCTGCCACCACACGATTTCTGTATTCATCCTGAGGTAAAGTTCTCAACCCGAGGTACTTTTTCTGGGTTAAGAACTTAATTTGTTCTGGAGCTCCGTTCTTAACCTGAAACCTGAGGTACCACTTTAGCTAAAGGGGCCTCCCACTGCCGCCACACGATTTCTGTTCTCATCCTGAAGCAAAGTTCTTGACTCAAGGTACTATTTCTGGATTAGCAGAATCTGTAACCTGAAGCGTCTGTAACCTGAAGCGTCTGTAACCCGAGGTACCACTGTCCTTGGGTGCCGTGGGAGATTCAGTCCCTATAGTTCCCATGTCTCCTGAATGCCATGGCACTCAAGACAGCATCCTCAGATGCTCAAGGCACTCGGGGTGTGAATTTGGCCCTTTCTCCACCGTCCCGTCACCTCAGGCCTCCTAAGGCAGTTTCCTTCAAAACTGGGCCCCCAGATGTTGTCTCACTACAACTCTTTGGCTCAGCTAGGTGGGGATGATGGGAGTTGTAGTTCCGTAACATCCATGGACCCACCCTGCTGCCTGGAACACCCAACACTTGACTCTTATTCTTGTCGCATGGCTTATCGGCTTCCTTTCCACGCACTCCATTGCGGTGCTGCTCCCATTCACTTCCGTGGGGCTTGAATGGGAGAACTTCCTGGTTTTAGAACCATCTCATATCAATTCAGGTTCCAAATCAATTATGTCAATATGGTTACTCGCAGTTCCCTAGCTGGGCTTTGGATGCAGGCCTGCTGCACGGTTTCTAATAAGCCAAGGGAAAGAAAGGAAGGGGCAGTCCAAAGACTGGGGTGTCTGTTCATTGTGGATGAATACAACACACACACACACACACACACACACACACACCAAACATGCAGTCCTGCACTCACTTTTGGGTAAAGAAAACTTTCAATAGAAAGTTTCAGGAATACGTAGGGTCAAAGTCCTTTGCCGCCACCATGTGGCTGCGTTTGAATATTACAGCCCACTTTATTTTCAGTTCCAGCTTTCTACAATAAGAGTTCATTCAATGTTAGGTTTTAAGGCTTGAACTGCATGTTATGAAGAAGGCAGGGATGCCATGGCAAATGGCAGCCCCAGGACGAGTCCTGCTTCTCCTGAGTTCAATCTACTCGTGTCCTGTTGTCATGACGAGCCCATTGCCTTCCCTGCCAATAGACTTACCGGTAGTAGGGAATGAGAGAATTCACAACACAAGGATGGGAGAATACGCCAATGTCTGTTTTCCCCTCTTCCCCATTTTTTTCAGTCTTAAGTTCAGCCTGCCACATGTCAGGGACTGGCTGGATAAGGAGGAGTGGTGGGAATCGCCTGCCTAAGAGGCCCCCCCCCCACCAGGAGGGCACAGATGATGACGTCTTAGGCTGGATCTACACTGACCTGCTTAACATTATTAGAATATTAGATATCTTGTTCTAAAATGTTGCAGGGCACACTTGTAAATTAAAGCATTTCTTACCTCTGTTTCCCCCCTCCCCTGTCAAAATGGTTATCTCCCTATTGCTAGTCGCTGGTTGCTCTGCAGCATACTCTGGTCCCACATTGTAATACGGTAACTCATTATGAATGTTAAAAGCGGAACTTTGTGTGCCCATATGGTTATCAAAACCATTCCTTAACGTTAAAAACCGCAAGTGTAGATCTGCCCCTAGATCCCAGATCCTGGTGGTGGGATGCTGAAGAGCAGTGTGCAGAACTGGGATGAGCTGGGAGGTGATAGAAGCAATGGGGTTGAGAGATCAAGAGGACTCAGGAGAGTCATTGAATCATAGTACAGCGGTACCTCTGGATGCAAACGGGATCCGTTCCGGAGCCCCGTTTGCATCATGAGCACTCCACATCCCGAGCGCCACATCTGCGCATGCTTGCCGCGTGATTTGGCGCTTCTGCGCATGTGCGTGACATCATTTGACGCGTCTGCGCATGCGCGAACCACCAAACCCGGAAGTACCCCCATTCTGTTACTTCTGGGTTTGGCGGGTTCGTAACTCATGATGAACGCAACATGCAGCATTCATAACACGAGGTACAACTGTATTGTAGAGTTGGAAAGCACCACAAGGGCCATCTGCTCCAACCTCCTGCAATGCAGGAATCTCTCACCCAACCTGGGGCTTGAACCCAAGACCCTGGGATCGCATGCTTGTTCCAGCTAGAACAAGGTCTTCCAGAACAGAGCTAGAGGCTGAGAGTCTCAACGCGAGTGCAGACTCAGAAAGGAGTCAGAGCTTGTCCTTGCTGTCCAGTCCTGCTGGTTCTCCTCTCCCTTTAACACTCTGCTTGAGGAGCACCCTGCACGTTGCTGAGCAACTGGCCACACGGGCCCAGAGGAGGGGCCCACCCCCTCATCAATCAGCTAAAATGCAGATAACTGATTATCTTTCTTCAGCTGGCAGTCCTAACTAGTGTCCCTTGAATTGTTCATAATAAATATTTCTATATAAATTTTTTTTAAATTGTCCAGTAGCACCTTAGAGACCAACTAAGTTTGTTCTGGGTATGAGCTTTCGTGTGCATGCACACTTCTTCAGATACACTGAAACAGAAGTCAGCAGACCCTTATATATAGTGGGGGGGTGGGGTGGGGTTTTTCTCAGGAGGGTAGCAGGAGATGGTGATTGACTCAATGGGTATGGGAAACCTGTTGACGACTGTTAATGACTGCAATTAGTCCTACAGGAAAAAGCAAGGGATAGTATGCAGATGATTAGCATATGTAATGAGACAGGAATCCAATATCTCTATTAAGACCAGGTCCCTCCATAGTTTTCAGTTTAGTGATAAGTTGTAATTCAGCAAATTCTCTTTCAAGTCTGTTTCTGAAATTCTTTTGTAATAAGACAGCTGCTTTGAGATGCTGTATTGAAATGTCCTGGGAGACTGAAGTGTTCTCCTACTGGCTTCTCTGTCTTGTGATTCCTGATGTTCTAGCCGAAATATTTCTAGCCATTTAGCAATTGTTTCGAGTGATGTAGAGGTGCTGGAGTTTACTGCGTTAGGAAGAACGATCTATGCATTTGAGGATGCTCAGCATCTCCCAGCCTCTAGCACATGCCCATCAAGGCCTCCTTAGAATCATAGAATCATAGAATCATAGAGTTGGAAGAGACCACAAGGGCCATCCAGTCCAACCCCCTGCCAAGCAGGAAACACCATCAAAGCATTCCTGACAGATGGCTGTCAAGCCTCCGCTTAAAGACCTCCAAAGAAGGAGACTCCACCACACTCCTTGGCAGCAAATTCCACTGTCCAACAGCTCTTACTGTCAGGAAGTTCTTCCTAATGTTTAGGTGGAATCTTCTTTCTTGTAGTTTGAATCCATTGCCCCGTGTCCGCTTCTCTGGAGCAGCAGAAAACAACCTTTCTCCCTCCTCTATATGACATCCTTTGATATATTTGAACATGGCTATCATATCACCCCTTAACCTTCTCTTCTCCAGGCTAAACATACCCAGCTCCCTAAGCCGTTCCTCATAAGGCATCGTTTCCAGGCCTTTGACCATTTTGGTTGCCCTCCTCTGGACACGTTCCAGCTTGTCAGTATCCTTCTTGAACTGTGGTGCCCAGAACTGGACACAGTATTCCAGGTGAGGTCTGACCAGAGCGGAATACAGTGGTACTATTACTTCCCTTGATCTAGATGCTATACTCCTATTGATGCAGCCCAGAATTGCGTTGGCTTTTTTTAGCTGCTGCATCACACTGTTGACTCATGTCAAGTTTATGGTCTACCAAGACTCCTAGATCCTTTTCACAAATGTTGGTTCATGGTACAGGTAGATCTGCTCCTTCTGCACAGCACCCCAGAACCCAGAAAACAGGTCCGAAAAGGACCTCATCGACAAGTATGACCCAGGCAAAATCCCAGTCTGAACAGGAAGTCCTTATGGTTCTTCCTGTTGAATGAGCCAATGGCCAGCCTGGATGGGTGGAGCTACTTCCACACCTTGGAACCCTTTACAGCTGGGGTGTGAAATCTATTGCCCATCAGGTGTAACTCCCATCATCCCTGCCATGCTTGGAGTGGGACTGATGGAAGTTGTAGTCTTGAGGGTTGCAGCCTCCTCACCTGTATTAGAATCTGCAATGTCCTTATGGTGCCAGCTTGCTTTGAACAGCTGATGATCAGAAGCAGGGCTGGCGCGTCCATTAAGGCGAACCAGGCAATTGCCTAGGGCGCCAAAATGGAGGGGGCGCTGGCCAGGCTTGGGCAGGACGGGCTAGCAGCAGCTTCTCTGCTACAGCGGAGAAACTGCTGCTTGCCTCTCCACCACCCCCACCTCCCGCTAAAGCAGGCTTTGGTGGGGGTGGTGGGTGGCGGGTGCCAGAAGGTGGTCTCGCCTAGGGCGCAAGAAGCCCTAGCACCGGTCCTGATCAGAAGAGGAAGAAGAAGAAGAAGAAGAAGAGGAGGAGGAGTTTGGATTTGATATCCCGCTTTTCACTACCAGAAGGAGTCTCAAAGCGGCTAGCATTCTCCTTTCCCTTCCTCCCCCACAACAAACACTCTGTGAGGTGAGTGGGGCTGAGAGACTTCAGAGAAGTGTGACTAGCCCAAGGTCACCCAGCAGCTGCATGAGGAGGAGCGGAGATGCGAACCCGGTTCACCAGATTACGAGTCTACCACTCTTAACCACTACACCACACTGGCTCTCTAGATGCGCTTGATGGACACGATTCTACTGTGAAATACGCTCCAGTGGTCTTTAAAAGTTAAATCTGTGTTTACTTCATTCCATTTGCTCTCCCTCTGCATTATCTCCTCCCCCCTTAAATGTTCTGGGACAAATTGTTCTGAAAGGCTTTCCTTCTAATAAATTCTAGGGAAAGGGCGGTTGGACTAAAGTCTAATTACTTCTCCTTAATTGGCATGCGCCACCTCAGGAGGCCCAAACCGACTGCTGATTATGGATTGTCCTGACTTTGCTAATGGCTGCACTTCCTTCTTGGCAGGTGATATTTACGAAGCCAGATGGCGACAATTACCATATTCATAATGCTGGGCGCAACTGTTAAGGAACGAAATCGCAGAGCCATCTCTCTCTCTCTCTCTCTCTCTCTCTCTCTCTCTCTCTCTCTCTGTGTGTGTGTGTGTGTGTAGAGAGAGAGAGAGAGAGAGAGAGAGAGATATGGAACGAGCTGTTCTCTCAGATTCAGCTCTTATCCAGATCAAGCAGGCTGTTCGGAACAGGAAGCAATTTTTCTTAAGCGTTCATCAATATAGGCCTTCCCACATCCCACAACCAGGCTTTCTGGGTGCATGCACAACCCAGGAGCTATGGGCAAATCCGTGAGCTTCCTCTTAACTGGGGGATCTGTGCCGAGGGCTGTGCTGGGAGCAGGGGCTAACCTGCATATATTTACACTGTGCCCAGACCCTCCAAGTGACCCTATTTTCCAGGGACAGCCCCAGATTTATAGAAACCATCCCAGTTTCTGATTTGATCCCGGAATGTCCCGCTTTTCCTTGGGACGTCTCTATTTTCATCAGAGAATTGTTGGAGGGCATGGAGTTATGTGATTGCCGAACCAAGGAGATAAGTAACTTACCCAGTGCTATTTTTCTAGAAAAAGCGGTACCGGAACTCACCACGAACACCTCCCTCATTCTCTTATAATGGCAATGAAACCCACCAGAGAGGTGCCGGAACTGAGTTCCAGTGAGTACCCCCTAAAAGGTCCATATGATTTGATACCAGTGGTCCATGTTCACTCCTGACAGCTCCTTCCAGTGTCTAGCTATGATGCTTCTGGCTGCTGAGAGTAGATGGGCTATAAGTTTTTAATAATGTGAGTGTGCATCTCAATCCTTTTAAAAAAGGCATCCAAGTTTGGCAGGTGTTGCTAACTGCTGACATTGCACCAACCACTTTTGCAGATGCAAGATGCCTTGGTTACATGGCTTTAGGAAACCTCCAAGCGAATTTTGCTGTCAAACCAGCTGCCTGAATATTTCCTGGATATTCAAATATGCACCAATTCTTTCCCCAGTGACCCTAGGTTGGTTACACCCCAAATGACTTAGGTCATTTGCTGCAGGTTGGATCCAGTCACATGCAAGCAAATGCAGGCTGTACAATTAATGTGGATTTGGCACTCTTGCACAATAAACAAATTGACTTTTTGCTCTGAGGAAAATAATGGGAAAATGTGTGTGCGTTTGCGGTCGGTGGGGTTTAGAATATGCTTGACAAAAAAGAAATAATTCTCAATAAACAGTGGATGCAGCCTAACCTTCCCACAAACTTTTTGCAAACAAATCAGGTTGAATGCTGAATAAACAGGTTATCTGGAAGCAATCACACTCAATATGCCAGCAAGTTTGGAAAACTCGGCAGTGGCCAGAGCAGGGGTCTGCAACCTTTAAGACAAAAAGAGCCACTTGGACCCGTTTCCGAAGAAAACAAACAAACTGGGAGCCGCAAAACCATTGCGACATTTAAAACAAATATAACACTGCATATATTGTTTCTGGTATGCATAACCATGTGCAAATAAGGCCGTTCAACACCTTTTTGAAAGCCCTAGCAAACAACACAAACAACACTAGCAAACAACACAGTCCCTCCCAAATGCAGTATACCCCAATGCAGATGCTGCTTGAGTCACACAGAGGCTCCCCCAAGCAACCAACAAATGAAATAACAATAACAATATTAATGTTACCAATAATAGTAATACAAGTAAGAGGTCTCAACGAACCTTTCGCTTCTGGAGACTCCCCTGTGTTAGGCAACTAATAAATAGCATTAAGAACGGTGATAATATAAGGAAGAGGACCAGCAAAATTTTTGCTTGATGGCAAATTGCCCAGAGACTCCCACCCCAACCCCCATGTTAGGCAACTACTAAGTTAAATAACTAAGCAGGGCCCAGTATGGTTTCAAACTGGATGGGAGAGCACGTGTTGAGATACTTGTATTGCCGGGGGTTGGCTAGAGGACCCTCGGGTGTCCCTTCCAACTCCACAGTTCTATGATTCTAACAATATAAGCAAAAGGGTGAGTGCGTTTTTCACTCAAGGCCAGTGCATGCCCCCTTAAAAACAACAACAACAACACACCATCAAATCCCACTATGGCGCTTAATAGAGCAATTTCGTTGTTTCACACAAGGGGACAATGACAATGAAGATTTATTCTATATTCAATAGTAACAACACACGCCTTTAGTCCTTTGCAGGTTGCATAATCGGTTATGCTGCTGTTGTAAGAAAAATCTGCCCTTATTCCCTTATTTTATGGGGTACACAAGAGCCCTTGCAAAGTCCTTTGCAGGTTCTCCATTGGTAGGAGTAAAAAACAGAGGCCAACCAGAGAAGATTGAGAAGCAAAGCAAGCATGCTTATTATAAAGACATTTTAAAATCCCTCCTGGAGTCTAGCCCACCCCCAGAAACATCAATCACGGAAGAGGTGTAACCCAAGCTCATCACCCAGAAAAGGCCTTATCTGATGCCTCTTCTCAGTAGCCTGGCCATTCCTTTGAGATGGTAATCTTCTTTAATTCCTGGAACAATTAAATCCCTCACCCCTCCTTCCCTGCAGAGACCCATTTGGTAAACATTTGGTAATTTTGTGACGTGTGAGACCTGTCTGCCTCAGACATGTGGCTGCAAACTTACCCGGAAGTAAGTCCCATGGAGCGCAATGGGACTTACTTCTGAGTAGACAACTTCAAGATGCAACACCCTCGGAAGTGAAAAATGCTAGGCGCGTCTACTCAGGAGTAAGAGCCGCTGATAAATGGAACTGACTCCCAAATTGCTTTTTGTTTCATCGCTACAGATTTATTTGGGGCCTCCTCCACGCGCACTTCTCCCCAATGATTATGAAATAAACGAGGTTGAGGGGGGGACGCCTGTTGCCCTTAATCCCGAAGAGCTCACCAAAGACAACGACCGGCTCCCAACACACACACGTACACCTCTCCTCCAGACCATTTGCTGGCTTTACTCTGATTTTCCACTTCATCCCCCCCCCAACACACACACACATCCAGGCAGGCCCCGCTTCCTCTACAATTTTTTAAAAGAGGGCTTGTTCCTCCTCGCCCGCAGCCCGCCGCCCCTGGCCCAGCCCGCAGCTGCCTACCTCGTCGTCGTCGCCTCGAGCCAGCAGCAGCTCCACGCCAGCAGCAGCAGCTCCTCGCCAGCAGCAGCAGCCACACCTCTGGGACAGGCGCCAAGGAGGGAAGCTGCTGCTGTCTGCTGCTGTGCCTGCGCTGGCATAAACGAGGCACGGCGCATGAGCCTCAGCCTTGGGGGTGGGCCACTGGCCAGCTGGAGGGCGGGCCGCCGCCGGCCAGCTGGAGAAGAAGAGGAGGGTGCAGCCAGCTGGCCAGCTGGAGGGCGGACTGCCGCCGGCCAGCTGGAGAAGAAGAGGAGGGCACGGGCACAGCCAGCGGAGCCGCGGCAAAGGTGTGAAAGAGCCGCATGCAGACCCCCGGGCCAGAGGACTGGAGGACATCAGTCAACATCCCAATCCCAAAGAAGGGCAGTGCCAAAGAATGCTCCAACTACCACACAATTGCACTCATTTCACATGCTAGCAAGGTTATGCTTAAAATTCTACAAGGCAGGCTTAAGCACTATGTGGACCGAGAACTCCCAGAAGTGCAAGCTGGATTTCGAAGGGGCAGAGGAACCAGAGACCAAATTGCGAACATGCGCTGGATTATGGAGAAAGCTAGAGAATTCCAGAAAAACATCTACTTCTGCTTCATTGACTACGCAAAAGCATTTGACTGTGTCGACCACAGCAAACTATGTGCAAGTTCTTAAAGAAATGGGAGTGCCTGATCACCTCATCTGTCTCCTGAGAAATCTCTATGTGGGACAAGAAGCTACAGTTAGAACTGGATATGGAATAACTGATTGGTTCAAAATTGGGAAAGGAGTACGACAAGGCTGTATATTGTCTCCCTGCTTATTTAACTTATATGCAGAATTCATCATGCGAAAGGCTGGCTGGATGAATCCCAAACCGGAATTAAGATTGCCGGAAAAAATATCAACAACCTCAGATATGCTGATGATACAACCTTGATGGCAGAAAGTGAGGAGGAATTAAAGAACCTTTTAATGAGGGTGAAAGAGGAGAGCAAAATATGGTCTGAAGCTCAACATCAAAAAAACTAAGATCATGGCCACTGGTCCCATCACCTCCTGGCAAATAGAAGGGGAAGAAATGGAGGCAGTGAGAGATTTCACTTTCTTGGGTTCCATGATCACTGCAGATGGTGACAGCAGTCACGAAATTAGAAGACGCCTGCTTCTTGGGAGAAAAGCAATGACAAACCTAGACAGCATCTTAAAAAGCAGAGACATCACCTTGCCGACAAAGGTCCGTATAGTTAAAGCTATGGTTTTCCCAGTAGTAATGTATGGAAGTGAGAGCTGGACCATAAAGAAGGCTGATCGCCAAAGAATTGATGCTTTTGAATTATGGTGCTGGAGGAGACTCTTGAGAGTCCCATGGACTGCAAGAAGATCAAACCTATCCATTCTTAAGGAAATCAGCCCTGAGTGCTCACTAGAAGGACAGATCCTGAAGTTGAGGCTCCAGTACTTTGGCCACCTCATGAGAAGAGAAGACTCCCTGGAAAAGACCCTGATGTTGGGAAAGATGGAGGGCACAAGGAGAAGGGGACGACAGAAGATGAGATGGTTGGACAGTGTTCTCGAAGCTACTAGCATGGGTTTGGCCAAACTGTGAGAGCCAGTGAAGGACAGGCGTGCCTGGCGTGCTCTGGTCCATGGGGTCATGAAGAGTCGGACACGACTGAACGACTGAACAACAACAACAACTGGAAGCAATCAGTCCGATTTTGCATGGGGTGCTGCCTTCATAAAATGGTGCAGTTCAGCCCTGTCTCCTCCACCAGATGGTGCTAAAACATTTACATATTCATTTCAGACAAGCTCCATTCTGCAGGTGTATCTGAGGGTCCATCAACAGCTGAATAATTTTATTGAGCGTTTGAAGAAACAATCATTAAAAACTAGCGCACATGCATTATCTAAAATCTACAATTTATTATTAAAATAGGACATGGAGCAGGAACAGGTTCAAATATAAACAGTGAAATAGGCTCAGGCTTTTGCGTAGTCAATGAAACAGAAGTAAATGTTTTTCAGGAACTCTCTAGCTTTCTCCACAATCCAGCGCATGTTTGCAATTTGGTCTCTGGTTCCTCTGCCCCTTCGAAATCCAGCTTGCACTTCTGGGAGTTCTCGGTCCACATACTGCTTAAGCCTGCCTTGTAGAATTTTAAGCATAACCTTGCTAGCATGTGAAATGAGTGCAATTGTGTGGTAGTTGGAGCATTCTTTGGCACTGCCCTTCTTTGGGATAGGGATGTAGACTGATCTTCTCCAATCCTCTGACTGCTGCTGAGTTTTCCAAACTTGAATTATGGTGCTGGAGGAAACTTGAATCATGGTGCTGGAGGAGACTCTTGAGAGTCCTATGGACTGCAAGAAGATCAAACCTATCCATTCTGAAGGAAATCAGCCCTGAGTGCTCACTGGAAGGACAGATCCTGAAGCTGAGGCTCCAATACTTTGGCCACCTCATGAGAAGAGAAGACTCCCTGGAAAAGACCCTGATGTTGGGAAAGATGGAGGGCACAAGGAGAAGGGGACGACAGATGATGAGATGGTTGGACAGTGTTCTCGAAGCTACTAACATGAGTCTGACCAAACTGCAGGAAGCAATGGAAGACAGGAGTGCCTGGCCTGCTCTGGTCTATGGGGTCACAAAGAGTCGGACACGACTAAACGACTAAACAACAAATAGGTAAAAAACTATTACCCAGGAAAAACTGTGGACTACAGCACATAGTCCTGAAATGAAAATGAAAATAAGGGAAAACTTTAAAAATAATAATGTTCAGGTGTCATATGACCCCTGTTATACGATAAAGTAAATAAGAAGTATTGTCGTTCCATGTGTTGAAATTGCAAAAGAGAAAAGAAAAAGGGATGTGGCAAAAAGTTTTGGAAATAATGTGAATTGTAGGTGATGGGATTCTGTTAATTTGGGGGTTTTGTGTTTAATTATAATATAAAGTAGTTGTGATCTATGTCAGTGGTTCCAAACTGGTGGTCCGTGGACCACAGGGGTCTGTGTAACCACCCCACGAGGTCCATAGCACATGCCCGTCAACTATCTGGGACATCCCGTTTTTGGTGACCATGCTTTGGTGCCCCAAAACACGTGAGATTGTGGCTGGACTTGTGGGTTATGTGACTTGTGCATGCACAGCCTGGAAGACACATGTCCTGGTTTTGTGCTGGGACCTGTTGGGAGGGTATGGTGGCATTGGAAAACGAGAGAGGTCCCAACCAAAGAAGAATGGCAACTTAAGCTGATGGAATATGTGCAGCTTGCAGATCTAACTTATAGAATAAGAGAACAAGAAGAACATACGTTTAAAGAAGATTGGAAAATGTTTATTGAATATATGTATGGGGGGAAATTGTTGAAAATGTTGGCAACATTAAGATAAATCCAACAGTGTAAATAAGTTTTGATGGAAGTAATAATGGAATACTGAATGGTCTAGTTTATATATAAAATATGCCAGGATTTATGCTATGTAAAATGAGCCATGGGAAGAGAAGAAGGGAAGTCATTGATATTTTAAGGTTGTTTAAATGAATATTCTAAATTGTAAAACAGAATTCTATCTATCTATCTATCTATCTATCTATCTATCTATCTATCTATCTATCATCTATCTATCTATTTGTTGTTGTTGTTCAGTCGTTCAGTCGTGTCTGACTCTTCGTGACCCCATGGACCAGAGCACGCCAGGCACCCCTATCCTTCACTGCCTCCTGCAGTTTGGCCAAACTCATGTTAGTAGCTTCGAGAACACATAGAGATATCTATATCTATATCTCTATCTATCTATCTATCTATCTATCTATCTATCTATCTATCTATCTATCTATCTATCTATCTATCTATCTATCTATCTATCTATCTCTCTCTCTCTCTATATGGTATGGTGGCACCATTCACATAACTAAAACCCACCACAGAGATATCAACATTTTCAAAAGTTCATGGCTTGGCTTTTGAAAAACAGAGAATCGGCAGTACTTAGCTAATTGGGAAATTGGGAACCACTGCTCTATGTTATAAACCAAGCGCAGTTGTTTCTTTTTATTTTCCAACATATCTCTTATCAATGATAATAAAAAAAATGATGTGGTGTGAGCAAATTTTTATCCTGAAAGTGTGGCCCAGAGAAAAATATTTGAGAACCAATGACCTATGCTCTTCCGTACACTCATGCTCCTGTTTACAGATCTACCGAGTTGCCGGCTAATGTGGATAAATGAGGACTGGAGGAGCTTATTGACTTCTCCTTTGCGAAAGTTATGCAACCAGAGCTTTATGGGGGGGATTAACATGCAAGCGAGGCTGTAAAAAAGGCAAGTAAACAGAGGCGAGGGGAGACGTTTTATTCTTCTCGAATGATGGACGAGGCCCCGCGATTCCTGGGAAAGAAGGAAAGAAACGTGAAACAGAGCCAATTCCAGGAGTGCTGATATCGGGAAGTCAGTGAAAAATGCTCTGGGTGTGTGAAAATCTCAGTACTGAAACGCTTTAACATGGTGCAGAGGTGTAAAAATCATTTATCTATGTCTCCCTCTCAAACTAAAGCTCTTCCAGTGACAGCCAGTGTGGTGCAGTGGTTAAGAGCGGTGGACTCATAATCTGGTGAACCGGGTTCAGGTCTCCGCTCCTCCACATGCAGCTACTGGGTGACCTTGGGCTAGTTACACTTCTCTGAAGTCTCTCAGCCCCACTCACCTCACAGAGTGTTTGTTGTGGCTATAATCTTGCCCATCTGCAAGGCAACCTAAATTAGGCGAAACAGTATTTCAGGAAAATATGATGCACATTTTCTTAGTTTGCATGCAAGACACACACCTCAAATTTTGATTTTTTTTTGGGGCGGTCTATTTTAATTTTAATACATTACTGTTTCTTCTCAATGCTCACCTGAGAGCAAGTTTGCTGGTATTGGGTTGGGGACCTGCTTCAGAAAGAGGTCTCTGGCTCTTGAATCCAAATCTTGCCCGCCCTAGCTGGAATTGTTGCTCCATGCACACTTGAAGGCAAAGGTTCTTCTGTTGGCATGCAAAGTGCTTCCAGTTTACAAAAGATAAGCCTAAAGGGGCCCAATAAAGTTAGAAAACAGACATTCTAAGCTTGGAGGCACTAGCAACAAATTGAGCTGCTTTTTGTAGGTGCGACTGTTACATCAGCACTAACTGTTCCTTCCGTTTTCCAATGTGCTTTATCATTAAGCGGATCAGTAGTAGGGGAAATGATTAGCAGTAGCATTGAGGCGATGCCATTGCCACCTGCAAAAATCAGCATGCATTGTGCATGGTGAAGGTCCTGGGATCAATTATGGCATCTCCAGCCCAACGCCCCCCCGAGGGACATCATCGTGTGCTTTGCACGCTACAAAAAGAAAGAAGAGATATGGAACAACCTCAGAAACTCAACCAACCTTCGATACAAAGACAACCGCATATTTGTCTTTCAGGACCTATCCCAGGATACCCTAAACCGGAGAAAAAACCTACGCCCATGCACCCAACGTCTCCAACAAGAAGGGATCAAGTACCGATGGGGCTTCCCCTTCCGCCTCATTGTAACAACCAACACAGCTCAATACATGGCTACCAACAAGATTGAAGCTCAGCAACTAATGGAAAACCTCGGACTTGATCTTCCACCGGAATGGCAACAGGAGGACCCGACAAGCAACAGCCACAATCACGATGATGAAACAACAGAAAACGAATGGACAACAGTTAAGAAGAAAAAGAAGCAAGAGAAGCGGAACAACAATAAGTATCGATACAAACAACTGCCGACATACACAGAATCATCCCACCGAAGACTCAGCACAAGAACCCGGACCAAGACCAACCAAACCAACACTTCACAGCGGAATGACCCTACAACAACAGCAGCAACGACTGAATGAAGTAACCGGAAAACAACCCAAACTGCAGGACTGGTGATTCTCCCCCCCCCCTCCTCCCTAAGCCATAAGCGCTGCTAACACCATCAACACCCCCCAAAACCACACCCCACAGAAACCCCCACCCCAACACCAGTCCAGAAAACCCCTACCACACACCCCATCACCCAACAACTTACACCCACACTTTCAACAACCTCCCATCCTACAATAGGGGGGAGGAAAACGATAACAACAACTCCTCCTACCCCCATAACACAACCCAAATCCAGACTAAAATCTGATACCTAATCAGCACAATGGTGGCATCAGAGCGTACCAATACACACCCACCCACCCTAACACACCAACAATGTTGCTACCAATACTGGTAGCACTGCTTCTGAACCTTATACACAACATTGGCGTCACAAAGACGCTCCATACCGTCTCACTGGACACCCCTTCTCGCAAACGACAAGGGGGACGGCCTATCCCTGAACACGGCCTTCCACACCAGCTGGGACCCAGGACCAACCGGCTAAATGCCAAAGAGTCCAAAATACCCCAAACGAACACCTATATGACTACATATAGGGAACCCTCTTCAACCTATCCCCCACTCTTTAACCCAAACCTACTTCTAAGCCCACTAGCCCTCCCCCCATCACACCCTAGGTCAGCGCAACCCCACAGGTTCACTAAACAACACAAAGTGAGAGACACAGGACAACCCAGACGGGTTGGCAAGGAATCTATACACAACAGAGAAGCAAGATGGCTAACCTAAAAGCAATTACATTAAACGTGAGGGGGTTGGGAAACCCCATCAAAAGAAAACGCATCACCTCATACATAAATACCATGAGACCACACATCACCTTCCTACAAGAAATACACAACCCACCCAAAGGGAGCAAACTCCTGAGCGACCCCCGCTTCAATCAACAGTGGGTGGCAAATGGCTCAGGAAAAGCCCGTGGCGTAGCTATAATACTCAGCAGAGACCTGAACTTCAACGCCACAACAGTCCTAAAAGACAAAAAAGGCAGATTTGTCTTCATCAAAGGAACACTAGATGGCAAAACTAAATTGACAATTGGCTCTATATACGCCCCAAACTCAAAACAATTAGAATTCCTCCAAAAAACGCTAAACAAGTTCCTCTCCTTCTCTGAAGGGGAAGCAATCCTAGGGGGCGACCTCAATCTAAATTTGAAGGGCATATCCCTAAAAAACACCCACCCCACAACCTCATGGACAGCCTTCCTCAAAAAAACCCCCCCAACAATTAGGGACTCTTACAAATTACTGAAAATGTTAAAAAACAGGGGTCTTTACGACATCTGGAGTGAGCAAAATCCAAGAGATAATAGCCATACATTCCAATCTGGACGCCATGGTACAGCATCCAGATTGGACAGCATCCTGCTCACACAGGGTCTGATCCCTCTAGTGGAATCAACAAATATAGGCAACATCAAAATCACTGACCATGCCCCAGTAGAAGTCACCATTAAAATAGGAGAAGAAACACAAACCACCCCATCATGGACCTTCAGTCCCATCCTAACTACAAACAAACAAATTAAAGAGAGTCTCATAAAAACCCTCCAAAACTACTTTAAGGAAAATGATGTAGACAACATAAAAACACCCCTCTTGTGGGACACTATGAAAGCAGTCACCAGAGGAGCTTGCATAAAAGAGAAAGCACTCCTTAAAAAACAAACCACCTCCAAAATTAACAACTTAGAACAAGACATCACTAATCTTTCATCACGCTACAAACAAACAGGATCTAAAAAACTCCTTCAACTTATAGAACAAAAAAGAAGAGAAATAGACTCCCTAGAAATCAACAAAACAATGATCAACATTCTATACTTAAAACAGCGCTTCTATGAATACGGAGGGAAAAACTCCAGACTATTAGCAAATAGATGTAGGAAAAAAACACTTAAAACAAGAATACACTGCATCACCAAAAAAGGTGGCAACACGACATTTTCCCCCAAAGAAATAATTGCAGAATTTGCAAAATTCTACTCTGATCTATACACCTCCCGTAACCCACCTGAGAAGGAAATCAAAGCATTCCTAACAGAGATGAACATACCTACTCTAACTAATGAGGAACAAGAATATATGGACAGTCCCATCACCCCAGAGGAAATAGACACAATCCTCAAAAACTTAAAACCACACAAAGCTCCAGGCCCAGATGGCTTCACAGCAGAATTCTACAAGAAATTCAAAGAACCCCTGATGCCCTACATGACACGTCTCTTTAATGACATCATGAAAGGAGGGCCCATCCCCAAAACCTGGACCCTCTCCAAAATAGTCTCCATCCCAAAACCAATGAAGGACAGCCTCAAGGTAGAATCATACCGCCCAATTTCATTAATAAACCAAGACTACAAAATATTCACATCAATCTTGGCCAACCGCCTGAAAAAATTCTTATCCAAGCTAATAGCTCCAGACCAAACTGGCTTCGTCCCTGGTCGCAACATTACAGACCCCATCAGGAAACTACTGAACCTAATTGAACACAGCAAGGCAACTAAACTCCCATTAACAATTATGTCCCTAGATATCCTCAAAGCTTTTGACTGCCTAGAATGGAAATACTTATCAGCAGTACTAACTAGCATGAAATTTGGCCCCTACTTCCTACAAACCATCAACCAAATATACTCCCAAGCCTCAGCAAAATGCAGAATTAATAATATGGACTCAAATACCATAACAATCCAAAGAGGCACAAAACAAGGGTGCCCACTATCTCCCTTCCTATTTATCCTGGCGCTGGAACCCCTAGCAATCCGAATCCGAGCAGCCACAGACATCAAAGGGGTGGAAATAAAAGGCAGAACCTATAAACTAGGACTCTTTGCAGATGACCTAATGGTCACAACACCAGATCCCTCAAACACAGCACCCTCCCTGATCAGAGAACTCAACACATTTGCAACGGTTTCAGGCCTACAAGTAAACTTTGAAAAATCGGAAGCCATGTGCTTCAACACCCCACCTTACATCCAAAGAGAACTCACTAACACCACCAAGATAAAACTCTGCCACACCAAGTTCAGATACCTAGGAGTACAAATAACCAAAAACCTTAACAAACTATACCTCCACAACTACAAACCCCTATGGCAACAAATAAACAAAGACTTAAAGAGATGGAACAACATGAAGTTCACTCTCTCAGACAAAATAGCCATGATCAAAATGATCATCCTTCCAAAACTAACCTATCTATTCCAAACCCTCCCAATCTGGATCCCCCCAACCCAACTTCACAAATGGCAAAGAAAACTACAATCCTTCATCTTCTCACACAAAAAACCAAGAATATACACCAAATACCTACACCTCCCCACCGCAGAAGGAGGATGGGGAATCCCCAATATAGAAGCATACTACAGAGCCAACCAAATACGCCATATAATCCCATACATATTAGAAGACGAGACAAAACAATGGATACACCTAGAAAGGGACACAATTGAGAATATCTGCACCACAGCATACCCATTCCTCCCAAACAAACTAAGAAAAATCCCCACAACACTTAATAGATACACACAAACCATGTTCAAAGCATGGAAAGCAGAAACAGGCAAACTATCCCCAACCCCATCCCCACTAATTCCCCTGACCTACCACCCACTATTCCACAAAGCAGCACAAAACCTCCAAACCAAAACCTGGCAATCCAAAGGACTATATCGCCTAATAGACTTTTATAAAAACAACAAACCTCTGTCAACACAAGAAATACAGGACAAATTAGAAGACACCCAAATGCCCTGGTTAACACAACACCAACTACATGCCATATTAAACAATCCAACAGTAAAATCAGCAGCAACCAGACCCCTGACAACCTTCGAAAATCTCATCCTAATGACAAAGGGAAGCGATAGAGGGCTGGTATCCGCAATTTATAAAATACTACTCAAAAATTCCACGAACTCCCTAGACACAATCAAAAAACAATGGGAGGATGACATAGGATACGAAATCAACCCCACCCAATGGACCAGAATGTGGTCTAAACCCCCCTAGGATACGAAATCAACCCCACCCAATGGACTAGAATGTGGTCTAAACCCCCCTTTAAATCAACAAAAAGAAGAGAACTCACCCTAAAACTAACCTACAGATGGTATCTAACGCCTAGAAAATTAGCGCTAATACGCCCAGGAACCTCACCAAAATGCTGGAGAGGGTGCACCTCCACAGGCACATACTTCCACATGTGGTGGGAGTGCCCCAAAATCCAAACATTCTGGACAACAACCACACGAGAAATATGCAAAATAACCGAGCAAGTGTTAGAAATCACCCCAGAATTGATCTTACTAAACATCTTCCAAGACAATAATGCCCACCTACAACACAAAGAACTCATAATCCATCTACTCTCAGCATCCAGAAACATCATAACCAGACACTGGAAAGACCTGTCAGGAGTAAACATGGACCAATGGTACCAAGCAGTATGGGAAACAGCCCTACTAGAAAAACTAACCAGTAAACTGAAACTGACACGGGGACAAACTGAAGAAGACACCTTCACCCCGGTATGGTTCCCCTTCATCACATACACAGCCCAACAAGACAATGACAAAAATCTACCGACAGCATATAAATCAATATGGCTAACCTGACCCAAAAAACCCACCAACCCCACTCACTCAGGAAACCAAAGATCACCACAGCCAGCCACAAACGAACAACCACATCCCAAGCCAACTCCGACCTCTCTCACCGCCAAACGAGCACAAACAAACAACAGAGAACCTACATAAACAATGCGGACACCAAACCCTACTCATATCAAATAAAAAAGAAACACAGTCACCCCACCCCACCTACCTCCCCGCCCCACCCACTTCTTCTCCCCTTCCCCCCCCTTTTTCTCTTCTAATGTCTCACCAATACTGAATTATAAAAATGTTGTATGGAAAAGCTTGAGAAAGACATTGTACTACCTTTGAAAATCTTTAATAAAAAAAAAAAAAAAAAAAAAAAAAAATAAAAAAAAAATTATGGCATCTCCAAGGAGGGCTGCAAATGACTCTGTGCCTGAAAACCTGGAAAGCAGCTGGCAGTCAGTGTCAACAACACTGAGCTAGATGGATTGCTTGTTTGTGTGAGAGGAAGCTCCCAAAACACCTTCCTATGTTTCACTCTGCAATCATCATCATCATCATCAATAATAATTTATTCTGAGCGGCTCCCAACAGAATACTGAAAGATCAAACATTAAAAACTTCCCTAAACAGGGCTGCTTTCAGATGTCTTCTAAAAGTCAGATCATTGCTTATTTCCCTTGACATCTGATGGGAGGGCGTTCCACAGGGAGGGTGCCACTACCGAGAAGGCCCTCTGCCTGGTTCCCTGTAGCTTCACTTCTCGCAGTGAGGGAACTGCCAGAAGGCCCTCGGAGTTGGACCTCAGTGTCCGGGCTGAACGATGGGGGTGGAGACGCTACTTCAGGTATATGCACCGTGTTCATGATTCTGGCCATTCCATTCCATAAAAACATAAGCAGAAACCTGCTGGATCAGGCCAGTGGCCCATCTAGTCCAACATTCTGTTATCAAAGTGGACAACCAGGTGCGTCTGGGAAACCAGCAAACTGGATTCCATTCCTCCTCGCCTTGTTTTTTTTTTTGCCCTTCATCAACACTCTGTGCCCACTGAGTAGGCTCACATTGTTGGGCTATTTTGAGCCCCCATTCCCCTCTAAATATTTCTCATACTTCTGCAAACCTTGGGGTCCTGTCCCCCCCCCCCAAGCTTGCTGATACTTTCCTCTTGTGCATGGATGGAGAGATTTGCTGTAGCACCCAGAGCGTGTTCATTGGAAACAGGAGAGAAATGATCCTCAAAAATTCTTCTGCTGACCAAGTAGCTCTTGACTGGTAGGAGAAATGCTATTTATTTATTTATTAAATCTGTATCCCAACCTTTTCCCCCAGAGTAGCCCAATGTATTTAAATGAACTTTTAAAGTTGTTCTCTCCCCCCATTTCTTTTTAAAAGCATCCTTTAAAAATAAGAGATTCTTGGCTATATTTCCCGCATGCTTTCAAGGGCAGTGTGCATTAATTTTGGAGATACATTGACTCAGTTGCCTATACCCAATAAATTATAGCAGGTAATTAAGCTATTTATTTTCGCTCCTCTACCTCGTCCCCGATGTCCTTGTAGGATCTGATAGGCTGGATTGATTTGCAGCAGGAAACACACTGTGGTGTGGCTTGTTGGGCCATGGTGTTGATAAGGGAGACTGAGCTGGAGTCTTAGGCACATTAATGTCTTCATATGTAAATAAAGGCTTTTATAATTTATTGAAGGGACTAAAAGGTAAAGGGACCCCAGACCATCAGGTCCAGTCACGGATGACTCTGGGGTTGCGGCACTCGTCTCGCTTTATTGGCTGAGGGAGCCGGCGTAAAGCTTCCGGGTCATGTGGCCAGCATGACAAAGCCGCTTCTGGCGAACCAGAGCAGCGCACGGAAACACCGTTTACCTTCCCGCCGGAGCGGTACCTATTTATCCACTTGCACTTTGTACTTTCGAATTGCTAGGTTGGCAGGAGCAGGGACTGAGCAATGGGAGCTCACCCCGTCACGGGGATTCGAACCGCTGACCTTCTGATCGGCAAGCCCTAGGCTCTGTGGTTTAACTCACAGCGCCACCTACGTCCCTTTTATTGAAGGGAGTACACTATGCCAATAGACTTCTGCATCCTCATGTGGAGGGCCTGACTCTTAGCCAGCATATGTCTCACTGCATATCTTTGTGGGATTGTGTCTATTTTCCTGGCTTTGACCCCCCCCCCCACCCTTGGGAATTGCTATGTGCAGTGGATGAATTTGGTGTGGACAAGGCTCTGTCTGCTTTCTTTTATGTGTGCGTGTGAAAACTGATGGTGCCTTCTTCCGTGAGCCGGCCTTACCACCATTCCCAGCAGTACCTCCATCTCCACAGCCTCAAGGACTGTAAAATCAGAGGAGCATCCTTTAATAACCCAGATAGCTCTGCCAGGAAGATGCAGCTAGCCACACCAAAGGTTGTGTCAGCCTACACAACATTTCATGGGCTTCACCTCTCATCCCTCTGAGAGCCAGTGTGGTATAGTGGTTAAGAGCGGTGGACTCGTAATCTGGTGAACCGGGTTCGCGTCCCCGCTCCTCCACATGATGCTGCTGGGTGACCTTGGGCTAGTCACACTTCTTTGAAGTCTCTCAGCCCCACTCACCTCACAGAGTGTTTGTTGTGGGGGAGGAAGGGAAAGCAGAATGTTAGCTGCTTTGAGACTCCTTCGGGTAGTGATAAAGCGGGATATCAAATCCAAACTCTTCTTCTCCTTCTGCTGGGACAATACCTTCCTACAGCTCCTTTAGTAGGAGAGAACTCCAGCCAGCAGTGCTCCTGCTCTTTTCTGCTTTTGACTTGCTTAGAATACAGTGGTACCTTGGTTTTCAAACGCCTTGATTCCCAAACACTGAAATCCTGGAAGCAGGTGTTCTGGTTTTTGAATGTTTTTCAGAAGCTGAATGTCTGATGCAGCTGATGGCTATTGTTTCCGGGGCGCCTGCACCGATCAGAAGCCACGCCTTGGTTTTCGAACATTTCAGAAGTCAAACGGACTTCGTTTGAGAACCAAGGTACCACTGTATTTGGTGCTTTTGTTTTTGCTATTTATTTTGCGTTTTCGTTTTTGAGGCTTTTTCGGTTCATTTGTTTTTGTGACTGTGTGGAACCCAGTTCAGCTACTGATTGATTGACTGTGCGACTGCGGAAATGGATAAAAGCCCCCCATCCGAACAATCACTATCACCAGGTAAGAAAAAAAGTTAATTTTAATTTTTACCATCTACAATGCTGTCTTATTTATTTTATAGTACAGGACATTGATTATTGCTTTCATTTTATGGATCAGCGGTCTCGTTAGATAGTAAAATTCACGTTAAATTGCTGGTTTAGGGTTTGCTTTTAAAAGTCTGGAATGGATTAATCTGTTTTGCATTACTTTCTATGGGAAAAGCACACCTTGGTTTTGGAACGCTTTGGTTTTGGAATGGACTTCCGGAACGAATTAAGTTTGAGAACCAAGGTACCACTGCAATAGAAACACAGAACTGCAGAATGTGTAAAGTAGGCCTGTGTTCTAACCAGAGTGGAAAAGCTGTGTTTGGGCTGTACCACTTCATATTGCCTGGGGTTGGTGGTGGTGTATGCTCATGTAACTGAATGCTCTCAATTAATTAAAACATCTCCATACTGATAAATAGCATGCCAGGAAGAAGGATTGCAGCGTGGCCATTTCCTTAACTTCTCAGCAGGAAGAGGATCCCCAGACGGAAGAGAATTGCATCATGCGAGCCCCACCTGCACCCCAAAATGGTACGACCCAGATGGAAATTCACTGCCCCACTGAGGTACAGGCTTGTGAGAGCACAGAGGAAAAGTTGAACTCGTTACAGTGAAATAAATGCAAGTTGTTTCATGAGTCAAGCTTACTGCTAGCTTCTGGCATCGCAGAGGCCCAAATCTGAGCCCATAAAGTCTGATAATGGAGGAAGGAAAGAGGAGATACGCAGGTTTTTGGAGATAACAGATAATGAACAAACTTTATGAAGGAAAGCAATGGAGCCTTGTTAACTGAGAGGGATGGCAATTGTTTCCCACCGAATTAAACTTTTATGAGCCTGGGGTGCGATTATGCAGGACTTATAAAGGCAAGGTGGGAGGAGATCCCATTTCCACAAGATGGTTGAACAGATAAACACATCACATATAGGGGATGAGTTTTCCAGGGGTGGGGGGTGGGGTGGGGGTGGGGAACAAAATGTTTCTCTTGCAATTAGTGTGGAACACCTGGGACATGCAAGGAACTGTTGCCACGTCTCTTCTCTCCTAAAAAGAGGGTTCTCATCTTTAGAGTTTGTTTGTTTGTTTATTTTATTTCTTCATTAAATTTATATCCCACCTTCCCTCCCAAAGGTGACTTGGGCAGTGAACAAACAAATGATAAAACCATTCAAACTTCTAACAGCAATTCCAAAGCATGATGCAGGTTGGAAAAGAGACCTCAACTTTAAAAGGTTTTTGGAAAGAGGAAGGTCTTCAGTAGGCACTGAAAGAACAACAGAGATGACACCCATCTAATATTTGAGGGGAGGGCAGTTGCAAAGGGCAGCTTTTGTACATAATGGACTTTCTGCTAAGACAGTATCTTCAAGAGTCCGTCACCTGCAGAGCACAGTGATCTATTGGGTATATAAGGGGCGAGATGATATTTCAGGTGTCCAGCCAAGCTACCAGCCAGATACGCCCCCTTCCAGGACACTCCATTTCATTATGTATACTTTTATATGATATTTTTACATAGTAATACTAAAAACCCGTTATATAAAATATAGTAATTGTAGCCTCTGATGCTACAATAAAGAAGGCTGATCGCCGAAGTATTGATGCTTTTGAATTATGGTGCTGGAGGAGACTCTTGAGAGTCCCATGGACTGCAAGAAGATCAAACCTATCCATTCTGAAGGAAATCAGCCCTGAGTGCTCACTGGAAGGACAGATCCTGAAGCTGAGGCTCCAATACTTTGGCCACCTCATGAGAAGAGAAGACTCCCTGGAAAAGACCCTGATGTTGGGAAAGATGGAGGGCACAAGGAGAAGGGGATGACAGAGGACGAGATGGTTGGACAGTGTTCTCAAAGCTACCAACATGAGTCTGACCAAACTGCAGGAAGCAGTGGAAGACAGGAGTGCCTGGCGAAGAGTCGGACATGACTAAACGACTAAACAACAACAACAACAACAACAACAAGCCTCTGATGCATTTTGTCGTTTCCGTTGAAATTCTGCTCAGTGCTGTCTTTCAGTGTTGTAAAATTCAATGGATTATTGCTGCTTTGTTATGGTTTGTGAGCGATTGCAAGCAGGTCACCCCCCTGTTCTCAGCTGGAGAGAACCAGGGATCAAACCCGTGACCTTCCTGTATGCAAAACATGTTCTTTGCCATTGAGATAGAAGACCCTCTTTTCTTACTTTGTAATGAATGTTCTGCATAGATCCAGCACCCTGGACAGCTCCTTGTATTTCCCACCAACGCTCCCCTCCCCTCCCCCTTTTAGTTTGCTTTTCATATTTGTCTTCAATCACTGTGGGACCTTGAAAATCCCCACCCCAAAAAATGTGAAGAATTACTGCCTCTGCTTCAGCCATGGAAGCAATTAACTCTCCAGTGGGGTGGAAAACAGCTTTTGAGTTGTATTTATTGATGCATAGATTCCACCGTAGTGTGATATTTGAAGACAAATTGCCATGGCCCATAATTAAGAGTTGTTTGAGGGACTGGCAGGCAAAATGCAATGATGGAAGACCAGCGGAAAGGGCAAGCTGATTTAGATTGGTCGGGATGAGACGATCTATATGACCTCAGTGCCCTACTCCTGCTCATTGATTTCCCAATTAAATATAACTTTTTATTCAATCGCTTAAAATATACTGCAGGTTATTGACGTACTACATTCAAGAAGCCCGCATCTCAATGAACTGGGGGAAAAAACAGAGAGTGAATGCTTTTTTTGTTTTTAACATTCTATTAACCTTTATATGGCATCATGATGAAGATTACAGGTTTTGCTGGTGGATTTATCTGGAGTCTACGATTCTGAGGCCCAATCTTGCTTGATGTGGATATGACATGTTTTCTGGCCTCAATCTCAGCCCCCAAGCTCAGAGGATAACTCAGATGGGGAAGGGCTGCCTCTCAAAGAGTCATTGCAGGACCCTCCAGACCAGAGGAGAGGGCCCCGTGAGGCTCACCTCCCACCAAAGCAATTCTCAGCACCCCCAGTGCTGTCAACGGTCCTTTAAGGGTTCAGATCGAGCTTCAGACTGAGGTGGGGCTAATGGCAAGACCAGACTGGCTAGACCTCCTAAGTCTCAGCAGCCCTCTCCACTTTGCTGAGACAACAGATCTCTTTGAGGGAGACTGTGCCAGCCAGCATCTCCTGGACTGTGCTGTCATGGGACTCTGATTTAGCCGATGTGATTTGGACCAACCATTAAATTAGCTGCTGCGGCCCACCTGATCCGAGGACAGGACAAGGAAAGCCTTTACTCATGCTGGCATTGCACAGGAGTAATTATTTGGTAGGCTTTGTGTGTCAATTTTTGACTGGTGTCCTCAGAGTTAAACTATGGAACTCATTCCCACAAGAGGTGGCTACCAACTTGGATAGCTTTAAAGGAGAATTAGACAAATTTATGGGGGAGAGGGTCTCTCGGTGGCTACTAGCTATGATGGTTATGCTCTGCCTCTGCAAAAGGAAAAAAAAGTGACAAAGAGAGAAGAGGGAAATAGCTTTATTTCTTTCTTCTTTGGTGATCACTTGTAGCCGAGTAAGACTGTCTTCCAAAACAGGGTTTTAGCAGTGAGTCCGTAAGTGACTGTGGAGGCCAATTCTGGATCAATACGTCCTTCCACAGTGGCGGCATTGGTTTCTGGGCGGGAGCTGATCACAGTGAGGGTTTACCAAGCATGCCTTCCTGTTAGCACATTTCTCCCTTTTGTCCTGAGTTCGAGCGTCTTCAAAGCCCATGACACCTTTGGTAAAGGCTGTTCTCCAACTGGAGCGCTCACAGGCCAGTGTTTCCCAGCTGTCGGTGTTTATACTACATTTTTTAAAGATTTGCCTCGAGAGAGTCTTTGAACCTCTTTTGTTGACCACCAGCATTACGCTTTCCTTTCCTTTCCTTTTTTTTTAAATAAAAAAATACTTTATTGAAACTTCATAGTAAAATCAATATTAACAATAATAATTACATATAGATAGTGACATAACATAACATAACATAACAATAACATAATGGTATTTCTTCATTAAAATCAACCCTTTCCCTGGTATTTACATGCTAATATGTTTATTAATTTATAAACTACTTTAAGAATCCTCCGTAATATATATTAACCTTTGTCCACTTTAGAAGGTCAGGCAATAGAGATATGCCAGAATCAAAAGAAAGAAAAAGTCAAAAGAAAAGAACTGAAGCAAAAAGAGGCCCGAATAGAGCAAAGGAAGGAAAGGAAATAAAAAAGAAAAGACAAAATTAAACATACAACACAAAATAAACACAGTTGACTTCCGATTACACTCCTTGCATCCTTATTTTTACCATTTGTTTATACACGGATCTACGTTATTATGTTGTCTTCTTTGGGTCTTTCACGGATCTACGTTATTATGTTGTCTTCTTTGCATCCTTATTTTTACCATTTGTTTATACACGGATCTACGTTATTATGTTGTCTTCTTTGGGTCTTTCTAGATAAAGAGGTAGTATTCTTCTTTGTATACAAGAATCACACTAATTCTACCAGGAGATTTTGATATTATAATACTGATTTAAATATTTTGGGGGAAAAATTCCCATTCTTTTTGGACCTTTTGATTGCAGTAGCCTCTAACTCTCCCTGTCATAACGGCTAGCTGTAAGTATTCTGTCAAAAGAACCTGCCAATCACTTATAGTTGGAATTTTATCGCTTTTCTAATTTCTTGCAATTAATATTCTGGCCGCTACGGTTGCATACATAAGTAATGGTCTAGCTTCTTTTTTAATTTCTGGTAGTAATATCCCTAAAAGGAAAATTTCTGTTTTTTTCTTAAATGAGAGCTTAATAATTATTTTTAATTCATTATAGATCTTGTCCCAGTAATCTTTGATAGCTATGCACTCCCACCACATATGGATGTAGGATCCTAATCCATTTTTGCACCTCCAGCATACCGATGATTGATTTTTTATACATTTTTGATAACCTTGCTGGGGTGAGATGCCACCTGTACTGCATCTTCATGATGTTTTCCCTTAAGTTGGTACACGCCGTGAACTTGATATAGCCTCTGCCACTGGTCCATATAGATGTTGTGTCTCAAATCTTGGGCCCATTTTATCAAAGCACTTTTCACTGTTTCCTCTTTAACCTCCCATTCGAAAAGTAAATTGTACATTTTAAGTTTAGAATAGAGTAGGTGACAGCAGTGAAATTAGAAGACACCTGCTTCTTGGGAGAAAAGCAATGACAAGCCTAGGCAGCATCTTAAAAAGCAAAGACATCACCTTGCCGACAAAGGTCCGTATAGTTAAAGCTATGGTTTTCCCAGTAGTAATGTATGGAAGTGAGAGCTGGACCATCAAGAAGGCTGATCGCCAAAGAATTGATGCTTTTGAATTATGGTGCTGGAGGAGACTCTTGAGAGTCCCATGGACTGCAAGAAGATCAAACCTATCCATTCTGAAGAAATCAGCACCTGAGTGCTCACCAGATCCTGAAGTTGAGGCTCCAGTACTTTGGCCACCTCATGAGAAGAGAAGACTCCCTGGAAAAGACCCTGATGTTGGGAAAGATGGAGGGCACAAGGAGAAGGGGACGACAGAGGATGAGATGGTTGGACAGTGTTCTCGAAGCTACTAACATGAGTTTGGCCAAACTGCGAGGCAGTGAAGGATAGGCGTGCCTGGCGTGCTCTGGTCCATGGGGTCACAAAGAGTCAGACACGACTGAATGACTGAACAACAACAACAACAACAACAACAACAACAACAACAACAACAACAACAACAGTTTCTTTGGAAAATGATGATCGGGCATCCAAACAATATGACCGGTCCAACGAAATAGATTGATTCAGATATGACAGCCATTGCAGGGAACAGTCTGAAGAGGGGAGGAACCATATGGGAGTTGATTGCAATCAGATTTAGGGGAGCACTATTGGTTTGGTCACACTGGGTGCAGAGCCTTGGGGGTGCTGCAGGGGGTTCCGCTACTATCATGTAGAATTCAAGGCAAGAGGTGCCCCCCTGAATTTTGACATTGCACAGGATGCCACTGAATTTGAGACCAGGGTTCCAATGAAGTTGACAGAGAGGGAGATGCTACCTTACCTCTGTGTCTGAGGCAGCCTGATGGAACGATGATATGAAAATGTGTCAGGGCACAACATGACCCAGTCCTGGAAACTGGACACTTTCCTTCCCCAAGCATATCTATGCACTTCCAGTGGCCTAGTGCAGGCACAGGCAAACTTGGTCCTCCAGAAGTTTTGGGACTACAATTCCCATCATCCCTGACCACTGGTCCTGTTAGCTAGGGATCATGGGAGTTGTAGTCCCAAAACATCTGGAGGGCCGAGTTTGTCTATGCCTAGCCTAGTGGCTCCCTAGCCCACTGGTTTTGCATCCTCCAGTATTGCCAGCCTTCCGAGAGTAAGAAAATTCAGGTTGACCCAATCTCCTGATGTTGCTTAGCACATAAGCGGTCAGGCGCACATGCCCTACGAACGAATCCAACAGATTCCGTGATGCAAGGCATTGGGGTGGATATGCAGAGAGAAGCCCACTGTTTCTGCTCATCATCATGCCAGCTTCTGGAGTTCTGGAAACCAGTCATGTTTGTAGGCTTTGCTGCAGATTGAAACTATTTGTTTTCATTTTATTTCACCTACGGGGATTCGGTTATGATTATCTCCCTCCAGCGCATAAAACTATAACCGTGTGTACTTTCCGTCCGCCCCCCCCCCCGAACACACGTCACAGCTTTGTTGATGGATGGCCCTACAGAAGCAGCGTAAGATTGTCTCCTGACTTTGCCCTGAGCAAACTGACCTTCCTACACCCGCAGCGACTTGTCTGCAAATGTAGCTTTGGTAGTTCCAGTGTGAAAGTCGTTTTCTTTCATGAGGAACAAGAGGCAGAGGCATGTACTGCAAGGTGCCCAAACGGAGCGTCCTTTGCAGAGACAGAAACTGCAGGCAGGGCAAATTTGTTTCCCTGATATGCAGTGTTCAATATTACCATTGTACAGACTATCCCCTGGAGTGTGTGTGTGGTTGCAATATCTTCTAGTTGCACTCAGGAACATGAAGAGGTTTTAAAAACACAGCCAGTTTGTTTCTACAGAGGGATATATGTCAACATTTCTCTCCCCCCACTCCAAGATTAATTAATTTCTTATATTCATATCTCACTTTTCCTCCAGAGCTCAAGATAGCACACATAGTTCTTCCAGACCCAATTTTATTCTTAACCCTAGAATAATAGAATTGTCGAGTTGGAAGGGACCCAAACAGCCATCTAGCCCAACCCCCTGCAATGAAGGAATCACATGACTTAAGTGGGGATTTGAACCCTGGTCTTCTAGGTCCTAGTTCAACGAGGTGGATTTAGGGAAGCATGACTGGTGTCCCCAGCATAGCTGTCAAGTTTTGGATTTGAAAATAAGGGATCAGCATTCTCACCTATCCCAGGGACAGTCACATGTCAGTGGTGGGCGGAGCCAGAAGCAAAAGTGGGCGGAGCAGCAATGTAAACTCCAAGCGGGCTCGGGCTCGGAGCGGAGCAAAGAGGAGGGCAGCCATGTGCTCTGCGCGATGGAGCCCCATCGTCTTCTTGTCTGATCCCATCAAAACAGGACAGGAAGCAGCAGCGGCTCAAAGGCAGCCAGGCTCCGCCCGCCAGCTAACCCTATTGGCTGGCTGAGGGGCTCGGCGGCAACGGATAGGGGCTGATGCAGGGGGAGGAATACACCCCCCTGTAAGCATGGGAAATGGCTACCATTTGCTTTGAGGGCTGAGGCTTTTCTCTCCAACTAGGCGAGGTCTTCCCACCCAGTCCCTGGCCAGCAGGGGAGGAGCTGCTTCCATTAAAAATGGGAAATTTAAGGGAAATAAAAAAATAAGGGAGAGCAGTGGGAAACTACTTGAAATAAGGGAGAATCCTGGGGAAAATGGGATACTTGACAGCACTGGTCCCCAGTCACAGAGTCAAGGGGTCACCTTCCTGCCCTCTTCCTAAAGCCTAGTAACATCCCAAGAGTTGGGAATGGTGACTGCTGTAACCTGGCAGCAACTGGAGGGCTACAGATAGAGAGGCTCAAGGTTTTAATTCAGCCCGCATTTTTTAGGGGACTGCCCTGGGATGGTATCCAGTCATGGCAGGCTCACCCATGAGGCGGACTGAGGCAGCTGCCTTGGGTGGCAGAATCTCACAGGGGTAGCATCCGCATGGGTGCCCCATGCACTCATGCCACTGCCGGATAAGCAAGGAGAAGCAGTAGCGGCAACAGCTTGCGGTGAGATACTGTGAGTTATCACGGAACTCTCTCTCAAGATCTCACAGAGCTTGCACAAGATCTCGCCACTGCCACCACTTCTCACTTCTGTGGTCTATGTGGCATGCTCCAACGGCAGTGGGTTGCCCTGCCTGCTGCCTCAGGAGAAGCAATGAGGAATGGAGGTGGCTTCCGGGTTCCAGTGAGATGTCATTGAAGTCACGGACCTCTTGCAAGATCTTGCTGCAACCCGGAAGTCACAACTGCATGTCCCTGGTATCATCATTATCATCATCATCATCATCTTATGTGTATTCCGCCTTTCCATAGTTAAAACAATGCTCAAGGCGGCTTACAACATGACAAGATTTACATAATTACCAACATAACAGAAGTCATAAACAATAAATAAAACACATCAAAAGGTGCATGTGATAGACGAAGGTCCCTTCCTTTCGTCTTACACCTTCGTCCTCTCACTTATTAAAAGAACTAACAGGGCTTTCTTAGGTAAAACTAAACTCCCACTTATCCCTTTAGCCTTTCTGTAAACCTTTCTCTTTTTAAATAAAAGAGAGTCCTTGATGGGTCGGGTTGAAAAGGATAGAACAAACAGTGGAAAAACATCACAGTGCACAACCAAACGGAAAACAGTTTCCACATAAATAATAAAATCTAAAACTAAAAATACAACATTAATATCAATCACAATTTAAAATGACATAGATAAAAAATAAAAAACAATTTGAAAAGGGAGCCCTCTCTGTCAAGCAGCAGCAGCATAAGCAGCAGCAATCCTTTGTGGAGCCTGTCAGGCCCCGCCCCAAGCCAGGTGGAGAGAGGCAGGGCAGGTAAACAAGCACTATTGCCCCCTGCCTTCCTGCTGAGGAAGGCATGCCATCTTGGAGCCAGACCAGTCCAGCCTAAATGCATATACAGTGGTACCTTGGGTTACATACGCTTCGGGTTACATACTCCGCTAACCCAGAAATAACGCTTCAGGTTAAGAACTTTGCTTCAGGATAAGAACAGAAATTGTGCTCTGGCGGCGCAGCGGCAGCGGGAGGCCCCATTAGCTAAAGTGGTGCTTCAGGTTAAGAACGGACCTCCGGAACGAATTAAGTACTTAACCTGAGGTACCACTGTATCTCAGACAGACAGATGAGGCCAAACAGTTAAATCACTGCCCTGTGGCAAATGGCCATCTTGGATACAAAAAGTAATGCTTTTTCCATTTCCACTCCAGCTCTTGCCTTTCCTCTCCCTCTTGCTTTCCTTTTACTCCACAAGTACATTTTGAAAAACAGAATCATCCGCGAAGGCAGTAAAGAAGGAACAAATACATTTCAGTAGGTACTTGCTGAAAGGGCTGGGCAGCCTATAAAGGCCGCTGTAAATATACGTTTCTGCTTTATCATCTCCAGCGTTTTTAGGGCGCCCCATAAAATGCCTTTATGGACTGAGAGAGAAGGATGGGTCCGCTTAAGAAATAAAGAGGAAATGAAATACATAATTGTTTTACCTCCGGTGGGGTTTCTAAAGTGGGTTGCTGGAGGAAGGCAGAGCTATCTCCTGCCTCGGAGGCACAGTCAGGGAAGGCCTCCATCCTTCAAGTCAGACAGCATCGAGGATGGAATGGAGGAAGGGGAAAACTTATGAAAATACTCTTTTATTTGGGGGGTCAGTAATAGACTCATAGTAGGTGTTACATTTAAGTCAATGTTCAACATCTATATTAAGATGCTGGGAGAGATCATCAGGGGGTTTCAATTTTTTTTCCTGGGGGACAGAGGGCAGGCAGGCGTGGGGGACTCCCTGGTCCTGAATGGAGTACAGTGGTACCTCTGGTTGTGAACAGGATCCGTTACGGAGGCCCGTTCGCAACATGAAAAGTCCGCAACCTGAAGCACCATATCTGCGAAGCTGTGCGGCATGATTTGATGCTTATGCGCATGCACGAAGCGTGATCTAGCACTTCTGCGCATGTGCGAGCGGCAAAACCCAGAAGTAACCCTTTCTGGTACTTCCGGATCGCTGCAGGATGCAACCTGAAAAACCGCAACCTGAACCAAACGTAACATGAGGTATGACTGTAACTGTGCCCCTAAAGGACCAAGTGCACAGCCAGGGAGTCATTTTGTATTCAGACTTGTCCATGGCAGCACAGGTTAATTCTGTCTACCAACTCCATCTGGTACACAGGCTGAGACCCTACCTGCCCACAGACTGTCTCGCCAGAGTGGTGCATGCCCTGGTTATCTCTCACTTGGACTACTGCAATGCACTCTACGTGGGGCTACCTTTGAAAGTGACTCAGAAACTACAACTAATCCAGAATGCGGCAGCTAGAATGGTGACTGGGATCAGCCACTGGGCCCATATAACACTGGTCCTGAAAGACATACATTGGCTCCCAGTACATTTCTGAGCACAATTCAAAGTGTTGGTGCTGACCTTTAAAGCCCTAAATGGCCTTGGCCCTGTAACCTGAACGAGCATCTCCACCCCCATCGTTCAGCCCGGACACAAAGATCCAGCTCCGAGGGCCTTCTGGCAGTTCCCTCACTGCGAGAAGTGAAGTTACAGGGAACCAGGCAGAGGGCCTTCTCGGTAGTGGCACCCTCCCCGTGGAATGCCCTCCCACCAGATGTCAAGGAAATGAGTAAACTATATAACCTTCAGAAGACATCTGAAGGCAGTCCTGTGTAATGAAGCTTTTAAACGTTTTATTATGTTTTTATATATGTTGGAAGCCACTCAGAGTGACTGTGGCAACCTAGTCAGATGGGCGGGGTACAAATAATAAATTATTATTTAAGCATCTGAACTTTTGCAGAGTGGCCCTTTGCATGCACCTGGTTTTATGAGCCCCACTTCCATTTGCAATGCCCTATGTCACTGCGATCAAATCTATCCATTCTGAAGGAAATCAGCCCTAAGTGCTCACTGGAAGGACAGATCCTGAAGGTGAGGCACGAATACTTTGGCAACCTCATGAGAAGAGGAGACTCCCTGGAAAAAACCCTGATGTTGGGAAAGGCGGAGGGCACAAGGAGAAGGGGGCGACAGAGGACGAAATGGTTGGACAGTGTTCTCGAAGCTACCAACATGAGTTTGACCAAACTGCGGGAGGCAGTGGAAGACAGGAGTGCCTGGCGTGCTCTGGTCCATGGGGTCACGAAGAGTTGGACATGACTAAACGACTAAACAACAACAACATGTCACTGCGAATGAATTTAGAGGGTCTCACATTCGATGCAACACGATGAGGCAAGGTTGAAAGGTGATATCCCAGTGCACACGTAGAAACACTTAAACACACATCCACAGGCTCTTTAGATCTCAGCCATTATATCCCAAAGATGTCCTAAACAGGCAAGACTTCTGGGGTATTCCACGTATCTCAAATTATGCTTTCTTTATTGCCATCCTTTCAAATTCTCTGTATCCTCACGTTGACTGTAAACAATTTTTAAATAAAACATGCCTTCTCCTGTGGCTGACAAGGAGCAACAGCTAGATCATAATTAAAAAAAAAAAACCCTGCAGGGATGTTTATTATCTTCTTACCCTTTGTTTTTAAAAGAATGCTGCTGCTTTTCGGGAAGAATTGGCTCCAGCATTGGGATGGTACGATAAAAAATTCATACCTTCCTGCTGTTAGTTACCAAATGTGGATATACATGCAATATGTCGGCAACATCTCCGGTCGAGACAGTGGGTGTCAATGAACTATTGGTAGGCGATGTTCCTGTTGAAGGGTTTCACTCTGGATGTCAATTATCTGTGATGGCCTTTATAACTCATTTCACACTGTTTCTCTCTCTCTCTCTCTTTCTCTCACTGTTCTGGAACTGAGCGAGGCAGCTTCACTTCAAAAGGCTGCTTACTTTGCTGACAGTGGCCGATCTTCCAACGATACAAACTCCTTAAGTGCTGAAGCTCTTCAATTAAACTGCCCTGCACCACGCTGGATCAATCAAGCTATTAATTGATTGCTGAAGACTTTCCTGAAACCAGGAGTCAGCTGCTTTCCTTATGTCTGTCTGTCTATCTATCTATCTATCTATCTATCTATCTATCTATCTAGATATAGATATATAGGTATAGATATAACTTTGCTTTGTAGTATTCCCCCCTCCAAAAAAGTATGAAAATGCAATTGTAGTCAGGTACTGGGAGATATCCCGCAGTGCAAACAGCATTTTGTCGATCTGTTTTGGAAAGTAAAATATTTTTCCTTCCAGTAGCACCTTAGAGACCAACTAAGTTTGTTAGACAGGAGTGCCTGGCGTGCTCTGGTCCATGGGGGGTCACAAAGAGTCGGACATGACTAAACAACTATACAACAACAAAAGGTTTGTTCTTGGTATGAGCTTTCGTGTGCATGCACACTTCTTCAGATACACTGAAACAGAAGTCACCAGACCCTTATATATAGTAAGAGGGTGGGGAGGAAAGGTGTTTTGGAAAGATGTTTCGGAAAGGTGGATGTTGAGTACTGCTACTAACTGAAACAGCCAAAGATGGGTGGAAATTGGTCCTGCTTGTATTCTGTCGCTTGGATTACTGCAATGCACTCTATGTGGGGCTACCTTTGAAGGTGACCCGGAAACTACAACTACTGTAATCCAGAATGTGGCAGCTAGACTGGTGACTGGGAGCGGCTGCCGAGACCACATAACACCGGTCTTGAAAGACCTACATTGGCTCCCAGTACGTTTCCAAGCACATTTAAAGTGTTGGTGCTGACCTTTAACATCCTAAATGTTATCATTCAGCCCAGACACCGAGGTCCAGCGCTGAGGGCCTTCTGGCAGTTCCCTCACTGTGAGAAGCAAAGCTACAGGGAACCAGGCAGAGGGCCTTCTCGATAGTGGCACCCGCCCTGTGGAACGCCCTCCCACCAGATGTCAAAGAGAAAAACAACTACCAGACTTTTAGAAGACATCTGAAGGCAGCCCTGTTTAGGGAAGCTTTTAATGTTTAATAGACTATTGTATTTTAATCTTCTGTTGGCTTATAAGCCGCCCATGGGCTGGGGATAAATAATTATTATTATTTATTTTATTATTATTATTATTAATTATTATTATTATTATTATTTTATTAGTATATGTTTGGCAACTGTGGAAGGAGTATGTCGAACTAGACGAGCCTTTGTTCTATTCTAGCAAGTCTGTTTTTTCTGTTCCTCTGTGATCTGTGTTATTATGGATGGATGAAGATTTGAAGATTTGAACCCCTTCAGATTCTCAAATACTGTAGCTGCAAAGCTGTCACATGGAAGGTGAAGAAAGCGTGTTTTCTGCTGCTCCTGATGGTAGGACCCAAGCCAATGGAGTCAAGTGCCAAGAAAGGAGAAAGGAAGAACTTTCTAATGGTAAGAGCTGTTTGACAATGGAACAGTATACCTTAGAAGGTCCGCAGCCTGGGAGTCAGTTTGGACTCGCAGCTGTCCATGGAGGCGCAGGCCAATTCTGTGTCCAGGGCGGCTGTCTACCAGCTCCCTCTGGTATGCAGGCTGAGACCCTCCCTGCCCACAGACTGTCTCACCAGAGTGGTGCATGCTCTGGTTATCTCCCGCTTGGACTACTGCAATGCGCTCTACTTGGGGCTACCTTTTGAAGGTGACCCGGAAACTGAACTGTAATCCAGAATGCGGCAGCTAGACTGGTGACTGGGAGCAGCCGCTGAGACCACATAACACCGGTCCCGAAAGACCTACATTGGCTCCCAGTACATTTCCGAGCACAATTCAAAGTGTTGGTGCTGACCTTCAAAGCCCTAAACGGCCTCGACTCAGTCTATCTGAAGGAGGGTCTCCAAAGGGTCATCTAGCGCAACTCCCTGCAATGCAGGAATTATTTTTAGATATTCCCAGCATTAACTTATCTATGAAGACTTTGTTCTCTTTTCTGTCTTACAAGAACTTCCCA